>CAJNOQ010002294.1:0-25139 GCA_905250885.1 Didymodactylos carnosus | reverse complement strand
TGGAAATCTTATCAAGATATTACCGTCAGAGAAAACTCGGCTCATCGAATTTTACTGAAAATTTGGTAGTCGCTACCTCTGCATTAGCTAGTAAACCTGTCAGGTAAAACCTGGAGGTCATCGACTACAGGATATAGTATGAAATTACATCCCGATAAGGATATAATTCGACATTCCGATCGAGAAATCAAAAATTTGTATGTTTTCATATCAAAATTTGACCTTCAAGATTTTTACATATTCGGAATCAGCGCAACGAGTTACTTTGTACCCCCAAAGAACTCCTCGGGGTTTCGACATTTGGCGGCTCCGCTGCAGGTTTTCACGTTATATTACCCTATATTCAACAGCAGACATCAAACACACACCGTTTACTTTGGTTGCGCCGCATATATTTTTCGTATGTGTTCGTATATATGTGTGTTTTTCACTTTTCTTAAAGAGCAAAATATGGAAAGGAAAAATTGATATACTTTTATCAAGATGTTCATTTTTTCTATGTTCGAAAGAAGGGGTGAATTTATTCTATATTCTGCGAACTTCTCGACTGAAAAATTAAATTAACTAGATAGGGCCCATTTCTACTATTTCTACTAGTTTGAATTACACAAGTCGTACTATATAGTAATGTATTTTCCAGAAAAAGATCTGTTATAGTTTTTAAGATTTGTGGCTCTCAATATTGGTGATTAACGTTTAAAAATTCATACTTCTTTTACACTAGGGAGTTAGATAAACTCTTTTTTGATCACTTGAATAAAGTCATATTTACGCTATCTCTACAGTAATAAAGCTTAATCGGTAATATATTCTATACACCTGCATTATCCACAGAACCATCCAGATTTTATGAAGTATTTTATCAAACCTTGACGAGAAATTCAAGGTTATCGTATCGATTAAATTTTATTAGAGTCATAAAGAAAGATACGGGTAATACTAAAAGAAAAGAATGATTGATTCCGAGTAATAATGTGCGTTCAAACTTGACTTCTTCAGTGAATAATCACATTAATCTTATGTAGAAAACGAAATAAAGTAGAAATGAAACATCAAAATAAGATAAAAACAAAATTTCTATAACTCGGAAAGGTTACAACGTTCATAAATCATGTAATTATTTTAACGCAAAAAAGTATATTATCAAACGGCCTCTAAGTTAAAAAAGTATTCCTGTAGTCGACAAAATAATTCTTCTGTACTTTCGACTTAACGAAACGATTGGTACTTGTTCTATTCTATAAGCTATTCCAATCATCCAAAATCGTTTAAATTTCTTCAATGGAAGCGAAAAGCTTGTGTTTTACCGACTTCAAGCTGTATGAAGCTGTCACTCTCTTCCTTGTCCTATAATCAACAAATATTCGATGAAGATAGTATTTTTTCTTCTTATATTCAATTTAAGAAAAAAATCTGTACAACCTAGTCCCCTAGTCTTTAGAACTACATTTCCTCTCTAGTTTGGATCGATAACATACAGTTAGTGGAAAATCAGTTTTTCGTATTTCTAAGTGGAGGATGTTAACGTTTATTTAGTCTATGTACTCCACATCTAAAACTCATGATATCTGTTGTTCTGTTGACGAATCGACCATTCTTTTCTTTTTACCCCTATGTTACTTTAGGGCTCTAATAAAATTCAGTCGTGATAACCTTGAACTTCTCCTCAAGATTCGGTAAAATACTTCATAAAATCTGGATGGTTCTGTAGAGAATACAGGTGTATAGGATATATTACCGATTAAGCTTTATTACTGTAGAGGTAGCATAAATACGACTTTATTCAAAGTGACCAAAATAGAATTTATCTAACTCCCGAGTGTAATACAAGCCGCGTATTTCCCGATCGGGGTATAAATTTGACTAAAATTTGTTAAAAATTTTTATTTGAAAAAATAGTTAGTGAAAAAAAAATGCTTGATACAGTTTTAGTCAAACACTACAGAATCCGAAGTAGTTAGTTACTGGGCTGAGTGAAATAAAGTCGCTTTCTTAGCTAGTCAATAGCCATTGGTTATTTTGTCAAAATGGATGTGCAGAGCTGCTATTCTTATAATAAGCGTTTTATAATAGGCGAAGTTTATTGTAATCAAAATCATAACGCCGTGGTTCAAAGTATTTCCAGGCAAATTGTTTTTCCTACGGAGACGTGCTCGAATAATGGCCGATTTTCATAACTTTTGAGAGCGGCATTTTTTATGATTGGTCTCCATAACGGCGTCCAAAGAGAATCTACGCGTCGTCTTTCAAGAAAGCGTCTCGAAATGGTTCTTTTTAACAGAATAAAGAAGAGAAATAAAACTCTCATTAAAATATATAATTACTGAAGAGCCATTGCAGATAAGCGAGGACCAAGTGCTGCAGCAGCTGCTCAGTCGACTTTCTCCAAACTTGATTTCAATTACATAGATCAAAAGTACAATCAATAGTAAGTTTTTTGCCGCAAATCGCTGCTCTACAACCCAAGTAGTTATTGAGATATTCAAGTTTTAAGAAAAGTTGCCGTTTTTTGGTGGTGAATTAGGATCAATTGGCGTTTAATCTTGAGTGTGTTATTTTCTAACGACCTGACCTAGAGACACGAAAATTTCAGCACAAATACAACTTGGATCAGGCTAGAAAACAAGTTCGGACTCTAGAGGTCATTTTATTATCCAGTTATAGATGGCGCTACCGCTACTACTTCACCATTCATTATCTCGTGCGTAACCAGCTCAGTCTGAGCTGGTTACGAGATAATGAATGGTAAGGCTCAGCCTTTCAGAGTAGATACTAGAAGAGTGGAATGATAAAACGGCAAAAGAAAAACTTTAGACTTCAAAGAGGAATGCGAGATATTAAATTATTAGTGAAATTTCAGCATCGACGGATAGATTCAATCTATATAAAATCTACCACCATTTGCATCGACCTTTGATGTCAGTGACGAGAACTACCTCATATTATAGAGCTCAGCAGGCTGAACCGAATGGAGGAAACCGCAAGTCTCTAGCCTTGTTAGAAAAACAGTTATCGCCATTTTACCCTCGCAGTGGAAAAATGCATCTTCGTTATTTTTCGGCGGCTTATAGAACTTGTAGAACCTGTGCGGACCACATTACCTAATGCAGAACTTTGAACTTGTTATCAAATGGAAGAGCACGTCCAGTTTTATATATCTCGATGAAGAAAAGTTATGCTACAACTTGGGGTCTTAAGATATAGATTTCTGAAAAATCCAGTTTTCTAGAAAACCTAGTGATTTTAAACTTTCTTGCAGAAGCTTTTCAACTATATAATTGGATAGTCATTTCAATTCTTCACAAAATGAGATGCTGGATAAGTTTCTACGATCTTGTGTCAAAAATTGCCATAGAAAATATGACACAGCTCGAATTGACGTGACTATCCAATGATATGGTTGAAAAGCTTCTGCAAGAAAATTTTAAGATTACTAGGTTTTCTAGAAAACCGGATTTTTCAGATTAAACGCTAATTGATTATAATTCATCGCCGAAAAAACAACAACTTTTCTTAAAACTTGAATATCCCAGTAGCGACTTGGGTTGTGGAGCTGCGATTTGCAGCAAAAAAATTAGTATTGAATTGAACTTTTGACCTATGTAATCGAAATCAAGTTTGGTGAAAGTCGATTGAATAGCTTCTGCAGCACTTGGTCGTGGCTTAGCTGCAATGGCTCTGAAAAGCACAGCACGCCGCGCGATACCTCAAATGTAGTAATCGCCTCCATTTGCTAGCTAAGAAAGCCATATGTTGTGTTAGTCAGTCCACTGACTAAGTTTCTCGAACTCTTTCTAATGGTGAGGTTTTCCCCAGAACGTCGTAATTTTCTGCTTAATCGTTTTTATGACGAAATTTTGTGTTTTATATCTCGATCGGGATATTAATTTTTTTCTATATCTTGATCAGGATATAGGAGGTGTCCCCTTACTGATATCGGGCCATTTTCTTGCAGAAACTGTTCACCGTACTTCTCAAGACACGTACAGTATAAGAAAAAGAAGTTTTAGTATGTAGGGTGGATGGTGAGTTAAATAGCCTGCCATGGAAACCGATTTTGTTTTTTGCAGGATATATGGTACAGCACGTACTCTGGACCCAACACTGCGTCTAATTACGTGTATCAAGTCGTCTAAAACAAGTTCTTCAACCACGGGTCAAATGAATCGAATGTGAACGTTACTTGTAGTTTTCGGTATTTTTCGTAATCATCATGATTACTAAAAATACCTTTTCCGCACAGTGTGCAAAAAAGCAGTTCCTGAAGTTTTTAGATGAAGTTCAAAAGAATTATTTTCCATTATCAAAATCAAAGAACTACTTCTTCCATTTCAATTTCAATTTCGTGTTTTCGTTGTTAATAGAGCCTTCACCGGAAAACCGACCTGCAGCATAAGACTGTCCCAAGATAAATTTTATCTTACTTTTATTTAAACTACTATCCGTAATAGAAGATCAGTTGTTCTTTTAATTTGTCTTCCCACTCAAAACTTTGAGGGTGATTTATTGAGGTCAACTTTTTTCTCACCATTCATGCATGACTAGAATTCTGTAAAGTCATTCTTAAATGCTAATAATGATCTTTTACATCCGTTTTCCTTTTTCGCTTGAAAGCTTTTCCATTTCGGATTTTACGGTTTTTCTTTTCTTTTCCAAAAAAAATACAACATTTTTTAGCAAAACAACAGTTAGTTTGAGCTGTTACAAAAAAATTCCATTTTAGTCTCCAGTAACAATTTTATTTTCTATTGGAAAATTGATTAGATGTTGTTTGCTTCAGACACGTCGATATTTGTTTGATAGCAAAAGTTATCTTTTTTTCTGATTCACTATCGAATCCTGTATCTATTTGATTGTTTTTATCATCATAAGTTTTGGATCAAAACTATAACCGGGAACTGTTTTCAGCGTTATTTTTTCATAATCCGTCTAGGCGTACTTGATATGAGGTGTTCTTATAAAACGTGCGATGAAAATTACTTTTTTTTCTCTTCTTTATTTCAAACAACGAAAAATACACATCTTCTGAATAAATTTTTCGATTGAATACGCAATTCAAACAGGACGTCGTTTCAACTCGACAACATACGCAAGTCAAGAAAATTTATTCTCTTCATTCTAAATAAAAATATAATTGTTCCTTTTTAAGAAATGCAGCAGAAATAAAAGACCGTGATGCTCTATTCCTTTTTAGTTTTGTGCTTAAAAACTACACTTGATTCAACTACTCATGTCAAAACGTGATAAAAGATTTTTTAAAAGAAAGTCAGACAAGCTCGTGAAAGATATCCTTAGCGGATATAATATAAGACTTTTAGACGATTATAAGAAAAGAATTTTTATCACGTTTTGACACGAGTAGTTGAATCATTGACTCAAGTGTAGTTTTTAAGCACAAAACTAAAAAGGTTCATTTGTGAAACATAGTATGAAAATGTCTTTTTTCACACATTCCAGCCATTTCTACAAAATTAAAACTTTTCTCTACTGATGACGATAAAAGAACATGCCACTAGATGTAATTTTCGATGATCTATTCAACCATATGTAAATTGTTGCATTTGATCAATAGAGCAAAACTGAGATAATAACTAGCAGAAGACCAGTCTCAAATACAGTGCTTGTCGGAAAACGCGTGTAAAATCATAAAAAGCATCGCAAAGAGCTCGCTGACGTCTCATTTTGCAGGAAAATGTTTGCTCGACATCTGTAATGACTCAAAATATTTTGTAAGTCCAGATTTTTGTGATTTGTATCAAAATTTAGAAAAGTAAAATATGAAATTTTTTAGTTTTCTATTATTTAGTCCTAAACATATCCTTATGCCTAAATGCATGATCTTATAGAGTAAACAAACATCGCTCTTTCAAACGAGTCATGATCCAATCATAAGAGTTTGATAGTTTTCGAGAAAACTGGAAAATACGAAAATTTGTGAAAATTTATGTTTTTTGGTAACAAGCGTGACCATCAACAAAAGTGTTTGGCATCTAGCTTTTTAAAAAAGCACTTTCAGAAAGAGTTATTGCAGGGTTAGTGGTTCTTTTGTATGCGCTTTCGAATGAGACAAATAATTGAGAAATATCCTGAATAGTCAAGGCACTATGATTAGTATGTGTAAGATAAATAGGCATAGAGCTCGATGTTTATGTTTATTAGTTTAGTTTAAGCTTTTATCAAAGAATGGAGAATAGTACAAGCGGCCGAAGCCATACAGCGCATAGCAAATTAAGTAAAAGGTAAAAATAAAAAAAAAAGAAAAGATGGAAGAAAGCAGTGAAGAAGATACGCAAAAACAAGAAGGGATAGGGGTAAATCACTCGAGAGTTTCGGGGCCAGTTTAAATAATAATCGATAATAAAAATGAAAACGAAAAGTGCGAAAGTGGAGGACTAAAAACGCCTCGTCTTCTCAATAAATTCAACGACCGAATTGAAAATAATCAGTCTCTGATCTTCATCTCTATCAGTCTCATACAATAGCAATGTCTTAACGTCAAACCGAGTTAGAAAGCTCAATTTCTTCCTCATTTGTCTTCTTGCCCGTTTATAAACGGCGCAGTCTAATAAATAATGTTGTATCGTTTCGTTGGTCCGGCGTTGTTTATTAACTATTCCAATGATTTTTTAGCAATTATTCAATCTTTTGTTGTTAATATCAACGGTCAGTGTAGAAAGAAACGATGCAAAGCTAAACTTAAAAGGGGGCAGAAATAGACAGAAAAACAGAAATGTTAGAGAAAGGGGTAGGTTAGAAAACGAGACAAAAAATGATCGAAGTGTTTGTATAGTCATAGTTAGCTCCCATAGAAACTTGAATATAGAGTGTCAATACATTAATATATTCTGATGACGGTGAGGATGATCTGTCATCTGTCCAGCCTTTAACAAATGCGGAGGCAAATTGAACAGGGACCAAAATAGGGCAAATTAATCATTAGAGTAATTGCCACTCTCTAAAAAAAAGAACCAAAAAAAGGTTATTTCCTTACCGAGATACCATTTTTGAATCTTTGGGTAACAAATGCAGATACCCTCTTTTTTTTGGTTCTGTGGAATTAGAAATACTCTCAGAGAAATCTTACAAAACCAAAAACAGTACACTGAAATACCAAAATAGCATTGTAAAATACGGTAAGAGGTATTTCTAATTCTACAGAGCCAAAAAAAAGAGAGTATCTGCGTTTGTTACTCAGAGATTCCAAAAAGGATATCTCGGCATGGAAATACCCTTTTTTTGGTTCTGTAAGATACGGAAATTGTTTAGAGAGCAATAACACATAGATGCAAGCGGTCTAAAATATTTGGACCGGTGATCCATACGATTCTCAATATTGTCTACCGGACCGGCCGATTTATGTCTTCTTCCTCAACCAAACCTGACCGGGACTGGCCTGTCACCGGTGCATGTCAGCACTGGTTAGAACTATGTACTAACAGCTCCACTATCGTCTGATCACTTGAAATTAAAAATAATAGGCGTCCACGAAACGTTTGCCATTGAGGAAACACTGCGAAAAAAATTTTTCTGGTAACTTACCGTTATTAAATATTATTCTAAGTATTATAAGAATATCTTTTGATTGTATCAAACATGTAACGATTTTCATACGTATATCTCTGACAGTAAAGTACTTAGAGGACGTAAATGTTATTCAAATACAGCTGGTTATACAAAGATTTACTCTTATAATTTTCGTTATTGTTCTCACCAGCTTCATTTATCTTTGTTGACTCTAGCTTTGTTAGGATGCCCTCAAAAAAATACTGTGCAACACTGAATTTTTTCAAATTTTTTTTCAAAATATCAATAATGCACTTATAAGATAAAGTTTCATTATCTATTGTAAGAGCTGGGTGCAAGCCACAAGTAAAACATACAACGTTCAAAACTCGAGAGGAACGTAATACTTTAGAACAGTGATGAAAATTAAAAATTTACAAAAAACTTACAGCGCATTGAAAATCTAACTACTCTTCAGCGTGATTGAAAAATTATTTAAGAAATGATGTAAAAATTATGAGTTTCTTATGTATAACTACACGATAAATCATAAGAATCTGCCAGTCACCTTTCCTTCATTTCTTCGGATAGGTGTCCACTGTGGTAACACTTCAATCTTTATTAATGTCATTTCGCTTCTCAAGATCGATACAGATAAAAATATGGCAAGTTAGACGTCAAAGACTTGTTTAATAGCATCCCAGTGACAAAAGCATACATATTGCCATAAACCGTACTGGTAATTGTTTATATAAGCACTCTATTGAATGTGAAATAGCTCATATAAATTCAGTTTTTCTTTCTATTCACATGCATTCCATCTCTGTCTACACCAGATATAGGTCAAAATAAGTACCATACTGATTTTGTACAAAGTCTCTTTGTTTGAAGTATCTCATTTGGGTTCGTTCGAATCAGTGTTGGATGGACATCTCCTGATCGTAACAAGTTTCTTGCTTTAACGAGGATAGCTGGTAAAGACCTGACGCAATAAATATTTACCAATGAGATACAGCATTTGACACTGACGTTCGATGAACGTCACGTTGTCAAAGTCAATCTGAACGCCTACATTTAGTAAAAGAATAATCCCAAAACATTATACGATTCTATATACAATATTTTATTATATCAATCTCATCCAACCATTTTGTCTAAACCATGGAAGCCATGGAAACATTAGAAGACATCCCTTGAGTGAGCGAAAGAAAAGGTTGACTTTTTGAGAATTTTTTGCAATTTTTTTACCTTTTTGCACTTCTTTGGTATGCATCGCTGTAGCTAAAACGCAATATTTTTCTTTCTCTGAACAAACAAAATGTGATCAAATACAGCAGTTTTGAACTGCGTGTTTTATTGCTAAGGGTACCGAAAAATATGACTTCTCTAGGGGATACAATAGAAGAATTTGTGAACGATAGGGCAGAATAGAAGACACCGGGCCTTCTAATGTGTCTATGGCTTTATATTCACAGAGAAAAATAAACCGTGAAACTCATGACGATTTTTATACACGGTTTCTCGCAGTCAGTTTGGCACGGTTTTTTTTCACGATTTTAGTTGTTCATGCTTTTGTTTCCTATGGTTTCTATATGACAATTTTGCTTTGACGATTTTAAAACTATTAGAAAAACCGTCCAGGTAAAACCGTGCAAGTAAAACCGTCCACTTTGAAAGAAAACGAAAAAGGAACAGCTCCTCCGGGAATCAAACCTGAGACGCTTGGCGAGTATGAATTATGAGACCAAGACACAAACCACTGAACTGAGAAACTTACAGAAGTATGTCTTCGCACAGCATACTCATCATGTTCTCGGGTAGACTTCTGTAAAAACTTCAGCATCAGGAAAGCTGTCGCTGTTGAATTTGTACAGCTCCTCGCTATCGTACATGTATTTGAGACATAAAAGAGAAACGCTAACTGTATAGGTGTGCACATATATCATACGATACCATTGAGCGTATTCTATGACGAATGTCTAGAAACTTATGGTTAGAAGAAGACATTCATTATACCCTTTCTCTCTACCTTCTAAGACTACAGACATCCGAACAATTTCAAGATAATCCAAGTTTCAAAGAAAGAATTTGTAAAACGAGAAAGTTCACAAAACAGGCATATTTTGCAGAAACATGCGCTGTAAGACGCCTTCCCCTCCTCCCTGTCCCAAGTGCCGGTTTTACTCACTTATCTACCCGGCTATGCTCTTTACGATTTTATTTTACGGTTTCTCTTCGACGGTTCGAAAGTGGACAGTTTTTTTTCTATGATTTTAACCTTGACGATTTTACTTCCTAGTTTTTCTTTTATACTTTTGCATTTTACGGTTTTCATAATGTAGCTTTTTACTTCATGGTCCTTCTACACGGTTTTTTTTTCGAAGGTTATGCATTTTACGGTTTTTATTACGTTTTTTTTTCACCGTGTTGCTAATAGCATGTGTATTGTGTTGTATTAAAAATGAGTTCTGATGGAGAAAACTGAGAACTACGGGCAGATTTCCGACTTTTTCGCTCCTGATTTAGACAAAATGAATTTTCTCAGTGATAAAGAAAAATGAAAAAAAAAGAAGCTTTCATAAGGGGAGTCCAAGACTTTCATCCAGGATAGACCTTTGATTTCAACCTTGATCAAGCATTATTCTCATATTCAGTTTTTAACGCTGAATCTGAAAAAAATACTTTCAAGAAGTTAGAAGAACGAAAAAGAAGAAGATTTGATTTTTTTGAAACTGAAGGGTTTTTCGAAACTTTAGACGTATTGAGTCTTTTCAGTTTTTCTTTCTTAAAATAATTTTAAAATAAATTAAATCCAACCATGTGCAAATAAATGCAAAAAAAATAAAATTGCCATGAGTTTGAATTTTCGCCATCATACATCTGCAAAGATAAAAAACAACAGTTCAATAAAGATGAACTGTACTGAATGCGAAGACGTGTTGTGTGAAAGTAAACCTTTTGCTCTATCAAACCAGACATACGAACTGCATAAAAAGGTTTGATTGACTATATTTTATTAAAATGTTCAAAAAGAGATCTCGAAAAGTCTGGCTTTTGGGAAAAAATCTTTAAAACGTGTCCAAAGTGGCTTTTACGTATTAGTGCCACCTATAGCTCATCAGAATTGAGGAGAAGCCGAGAAAAATCCTAATGAAGACTATTGAAAATAGTAAAGAATATAAAGGGAAAGAATTAGCAAGTTTTTTAACAGAGTAGATTCTTAAATGGCCTCAAGAACTGTGTCTAAAAGCTCTTAGTAACGACGACACAATTTTTCCACAGAAACTGTGACACATTTTACTGCAACACAAAATGTTACACAATATTTTTTAGTGTATACAAAATGCGTTTTTTCCCGAAAACGACTTTTTTACTACCAGGCTTCATTGTATCACATTACGACCCCCCTTAGATTTCATCTGATCGAATTCAAAATTCATATGTGAAAACAAATGATAGGCTAATGTTTTTCTCAAATTTTGAGGTATTCTTTCAAACAAAAATAATTTATTAGATGCTAAGCGGGAGAAGAAGCACGGGACGCGCTGCAATTTGGGAAAAAATGGGTACAAAATGACGAAAGACTCATCCTTTCTGCTGGAATAATAGAATATAATTTTCTTACCTCTCGCATCAGCTAAAGATGTGATTTTCGCCAAAATTTATCATTTTTGCTCTTCTACAAAATCTAAATAGTCCGAACGTTAGCAATCACACTTTTATATACATGAGAAATTTTAAATGGACACATAATTGCGAAGGCAATATATAAGCTTAACTTATACATATCAATATCTTTCTATCAATGACATTATATTTTAAACATTTTCGATTGTACCATAAAGGTCACTATGTCTGTGCAGATCAGGTAGTTATCTCTACATATGAATCAGGTGATTAAATTAAATGTATCCATGGACGGAAACGATTATGTAAACAATAGTCTTTCTCTCATTTTCTGTCGGTAACTAAAGCGAATGATAGTAATAGAAAGAAAAATAAAACGAAGATGTAATTACTAGAGAGTGAACCCGATGGATGGTATGTATATTGTCATGGTTCAGTAAAGAATGAATCACAATGCATATAAAAAAATAAGATAATGTGTTTTATGTGTGCATATAAAAAAACAAGGCATATGTTATGAATAAAACCATTTTTGTCAGATGTATCTATTCATAAAATAAATTAAATATTGAATAATCAAGTTTTTCATCTCATTTGGTAACGTTATATTTTTATAACATTGTGTCTAAGTTGAGTCGAAGAAACATGCTTGATAAATAAGCGAATGTCGATACTATAGAGGGAAAAAAAACAAATGATTCAAGCCGACATCAAATGAACGTGTTTTTTAACCTAAGAAAAGTGAGTCACATACGGTCATGAGTGAGACACATCATGCAATAAACTGAAGATCTATATATCAATAGATCTATCGATTGCATTATTATTGAGCGTAAGTTTACGTTTGTGTCTATAATCTAAGAGTTTACACTCTTGCAACTTCAGTCATGTATCTATCGACGTAGAAAAAGTGTCTTTTATATCTGTAGGTAGACATATCAAATTTACATGGGAGACATTTAAACATAAAAGACACTTTACAATCACATATTATGAAGAACTTGACGAATATTCTGTTAAGGAAGCTGTATTCAACTTTCTTGGAAGAAATGTTTTTTGAGCAGCAAAAAATAAGACTTTCTTTTTTAAAAAAAAAATTTTAACTTACTTTTGTAGAATCTTTTGAGTACTTTAACACTAGCTAGTCCTTTGTATGGTACAGTTTACAAAATTTCATCAATTTGTTGAGTTTGGGTTAGTTTGAGTAATTATTAAAAAATATCTTGTTTTTCGGTGCTCATTTGACATATAACTCTATCTTCAGATTTAAGGTGATAGTCTGCGTAAAGATTGAGAACAATGAACGGAATCTGCTACTTCTGCTCAGCTATTGACTTTTTTGAAGAAAAAAGCAGTTATCAATGAGGCGTCTAATCAAACTTCGAAAGAAATAGTAGAAACTGTAACTTGAGTGTAGCGACTTCCATGTACTTTTACTTTACCTTTTTTTTATTAAAGTCTCTCATCGCACGCGGATTTTGGGTATCCAACGTATGTGTCTTATTAGAAGTTACTTTTTTCATTTGACTGTAGTACTGTGAACTTTGTAAAAAGTTTTAGGAAATAAAAATTCGATTTTTATTCAAAAGAGTAAAGTTAATAGTAGAACTCATAAACGATAATAATACATTGTTCTTAAAGAAGAGATCTCAATAGGCATGTAGAAATTATAAGTTCTATTGATGTCTGTATATTCTATTTATCAATGAATCACTTAACGAGTTGTCGTGAATTTATTAAGTTAAAATATACTTATTTATCGCTTATGAGTACTTCCTCACAAGTCTGACCAAAAATAGATGGACTTACGTGAAATTATTCTTATACATTTTTTTTTCTCTATTTCAAATTGTACGGATATATTGTATTCGTCGGCTCTATTCGATTCTATATTCTCCTATTAAAGATCGAGCAGATTGTTCTGCTCTAGAGAATGTCCCGTTGGTCTAGCCTTGAAAACAGAGTTATGACTTATCACTTATACTGCCTGTTACCTGTTTTTTTCTCTTATTTCTGTCAGCTTGCAGATGAGAGTAAGAAAGTGTAAATAAGACCAGGTCGAGACAGTCTGTATTTTTCTACTGATAAAACAAACAGTAAATCTTGGTCTAGTCTTGGTATTTTCTGAGAAACAAGATCAGGATCCCTTTTTTTCATAATCACCGTTTTGTTTTGCTAAGTTACGTAGTGTATAGTAACCACGTATTCTTCGAAAAATTTCAAAGCTATTCTCATCGTTGATGAGTAATGCCTTGGAGATTTCTGGACTGAACGAGAGATATTCAACGACAAAAATTTCTGGGTTTCTACTGTTTTGTGCGCAGTATGGACGATTAGCGAGTAGCATACTTAATTTTTGAGCAACCCATTAGCTATGAAAAAATTTTCATGTATACAATATGTTCGCGGCCTTGATTGTTTTCTCTGATTAGAAGAAAAGCAGATCCTGACGAGGAAAACAGGCAAAGACTCTTTTACTTACTGATATCTGACCAGACAAACTAAAGATCCTCTAGAGTAATTATCCTTCACATTTCAATAAAAAAACAGATGACGAAATCTCAATTTTTCAAGTTTACTGAATTTGGATATTTTGGAGCTTTTCATAAAAATTAAGTATCTCGGCAACGAAACACTTTTTAGACCTGCAGTTTTCGCTAAAATTTATCAAAATGTTTTCTCGAAACATGTCGCCTACTTTGAACGAAATCTGAGATAGTCGATTCGGCAGCATTATACGGTAATAGGAAAACAGGCAAAGACTCCTTTACTTACTGATATCTGACCAAACAAACTAAACATCCTCTAGAGTAATTATCCTTCACATTTCAATAAAAAAACAAATGACGAATTTCTTCCTTAGACAAGCTGGATAATATAATTCTTAACAGATATAACCACTTTTTATTTTTTGGTATATAGACGACGACGACTAGTTTTTGTACCAATTGGTTTCCCTTGATTTCAATGTCGTCATAATCGTTCTTTTAGCTACCTTTACCTGTAATAAGATGTTTCCCATAATAATAAATATTTGACATCCTCTTCACTGGTACAGACATTTTTTCTTTGCTTACTTTCTTCGCACATTATTTAACCATTACTCTAGTGATTTAATATCAATAAAATAAGTAATGAAGTCATTATATTACTGAGCTAGCTAACAGATTATAGTCACCTTTTAGATTATGGATAATTATAATTCTCTTAATAAGCAAGTACCTGTTCTTTACCCAACATACGAAGAATTCAAAAATCTTTCTGCTTACATTATCTCACAAGAACAACGCATCATACAATCTCAATTTGGTGCATTCAAAATTGTTCCACCATTCCGTTGGGTACCTGTCACCAATTGCTTCTCCAGTATTCGAATTAAGTCGTATCTAACTCAGCGTATTACTCCATCATCAAAAGTTAATCATGTATATCAAATTAAAAATATAATAACAACAAAACGTCGAGCAATGTTTTACGAAGAATTTAAACGTTTAGCCGAAAGTGAACATCATCATTTGTCCGATTCAATCGATGACGTTGAAGAATATTTTTGGAAATCGATTCACGAACAAACTTCGACAATGCATCCCCCAATATACGCTGCTGATATTAATTCTAGTTTATTTTCGAAAAAAGAGACAATCTGCAGTTTTAGTAATCTTAAATCGTTGCTCAATTATTATCCGTTGGATATTAAAGGTATGTAAATACAGCACCCATGAGGTTTCTCTGATACCAAAAAACGCTGAAAAGCGCGTTTTCCAACGTTAAAGTGCTAAAATTTATCGATAAAAGGGCTATGCGTTATGACAAACGACAGATTTTATACCGTTGTGATCCGTTAACAGATTCTGTTCCATTATACGACGTTAAATGGTTCAGATAGCAAGCTTGAACGGAATATCTTATTTCTTACGTTGTAGCACGTTAATTTTTCATAAGTAACGCGTTATCTAACGTACTTTAACGCGTGCAACGAGATTTAGTAGTAAGTGTTAAATTACAAGTTATTGCTAAATATTGAGAGTATTTTATTCCCTCTAATTTTAATGCAGCTTAGACGAAAACAGTTTCAACAATCAGTTATTGTCGCAGCAAAACAAAAGCGAACAAAATAAGCTTATTGTGAAAGTGGAATGATGCTATATGGTGTCGACCATTTTATACACAACTTTCTTACTAAGTGACATTTTAGTAAGAACAGAGAGAACAAAAGAGTAAATCAATCAGTTTTCTGTAAGAAAGTCGATTTTGAGTTTCTGTAAGCTCTTTATGGATATAGTAGTCAACAGTCAACAGAATAGATTTTACTTGAACACATTAAGTGGATAACATTGAAGTGGGATATAAACTCAGCAAAATAAATAAAAATTCTGACATTTATTTGTTTTCAGAATCTTTTAGACGATTCATCGGATAGTTATCTAAAGCGACATCATTTGTAACGTTAGAGTAACAAATTCTGACATTTATTTGTTTTCAGAATCTTTTAGACGATTCATCGGATAGTTATCTAAAGCGACATCATTTGTAACGTTAGAGTAACATAATTATTTCTTTTACTTTTTTTATTAATAGGTGTGACAACACCCTATCTGTATATTGGGATGTGGGGCAGTGTATTTGGGATGCACACCGAAGACTGTGATCTATACTCTTTAAACTACCTGCATTACGGTGCCGCAAAAATTTGGTATGTCATACCACCGGCGTATGCAGACCGTTTAGAGAACTTTGTCAATGACAACAATTTAATTGAACTAAGTGGTGACGAGAAATTGTGTACAGCCCCCATTCAACATAAAACGTTATTGATTCACCCAAATCTTCTAATACAAAACAATATTGACTGTCATCAGATTATTCAAAAACAAAATGAAATCGTTTGCATTCTACCACGTTCGTATCATTTTGGTTTTAATTGTGGATTGAACATTGCCGAAGCGATCAATTATGCATTGCCTTCTTGGATCAATTATGGTATGAAAACTAAAATTTGTTCGTGTGTGCAACCGGTTGTTAAACTTGATATGCAACATTTTACAACAGATATTGTCGACAAATTTGAACAAGATATTGGGAAAACAAAACTACCATTAACTAACTTTAGTTTTAGTCAACAACCAACAGATCCGATTACTCACGTTTCAGATCTATTTGTTGGTAAGTCGATGCTTCACTGATGCTAAAATGTATAGTTAATCCATTTTATTCTTTTAGACACGAATTGTCACCTACCAGAATCTACACACAATCATATCCTCTCCGACGATATGCAGTGTGTTGATTTTGAAGAAGTTCAACTTCTGAATGATTTAGCCAAAGTCTATACACTAACCACTGAAATATCTCAACAACAACAACAAAAGCAAGAAGAAGAGAAATGGAAACAATTTGAAGAGAAGTTAATGCATCAAATCAGACTGAATATGTTACAATTTTCAGCACCATCAACAACAACAACAGCACCCACTCTTCTACACACAGTATCCAAACGTATGAAAAAGCGAAAATGTTATTTTTGTCAACAATATGGACACTACAGAGACAATTGTCCAAAATATCTTGCGAGGAGAAACAAATAAAGGACTTTTGGGTTGAGTGACGTCTCTAGTCTTAAAACTATTCAGTCTTTACAATTAGAGGAAGTTCACATAAGCAAAATAAGTATCTTCCAACACGTAATAGTGTCTAGTTTTAATTCTGCTCTAGACAAGCAATTGTGCAAGCTGTAATAATGTTGGACGATAAAAAAATTACAACTGATAATCGAACTTAGAAATAATTACTTCTTATATCATCGCTGTTTAATTGAGCTATCGAAACACTGTTTGATGTCAAATCTACCAAATAGAAAAGGATGATTGTATTGGGCTATGCCTCAAAAGCTCAAATGTGATATTATACAACAGACAGCTGATCAGTGTCTTACACTTCATGCGAAATGTAAAAATATCAATACCGACGATAATTTCCCTTCGTTACTGTTTTCGTGAATGACTAACGAAAAGCAGAACAACGCTGGTTTTTTCCCATCGTTCGAAATACTGTCAATTCTTCTTTTGCTCGGAGCAACTCAGATTCTTAATGGAATATTTAGTGTTACAATTTCTACGGTTGATTTAAAAAATAATGTTCTTCCTAATAATAGTATAGTGCGTGGAATCGGTTCACGTATGTGCCTTGCAAATATTGTTTTATTTCTTGTATATTTCCATAGTAATCTGTTGATGATTCCAAAATTTGTAATAGAAATAGATATTTTTTATATGAGTAGATCGTACAAAGTGTCCAAAATGGAAATCAAGCGAGACGTTCATCTATCATAGTTTACTAGTGGCATCCAATGGTTTGAAAGCTGAGATAAATTAACGTGGATACCTTATGAATTAAATTTATTTGCGATAGCGTTTGGAATTTTTTAAAGATCATCCCTATCAGAGGTGAGCGATGGACGATGATTTTTGGAAGGTTCCGCGGTTCTTCACGGGGCGGATCCCGCAAGGATGATTTTTTGAAAACTTGACGGGGCCATGACGAGGTAGGAACTTCACGACGCGAACCCCACGAAGGACATTTTTTCTTGTGAGCGAAATATGTTATGTTTATTTTGATCTATTTTTATAATAAAGGTGCTGGTTCTTCCTGTGAACCAAGATGAAACAATGAATAGCTTAGGTTAGCTTTATCATCGAGAGATTCCTCGCTAGTTACTGACGGCCTTTTAACCACTAATTTCTGTCTACTAAGAGAAGATTGCATTGAATGACAACGACTTGCTCATTTATAGAAAAAGAAAAAGAAAGAAATGTGATATGCAACGTTAACAAGTAGACCACCAATAATCACTTGCAGTACTTGGAAAAAGTCAAGAAGATCCAATAAAAATGGTTTTTTTCAACATTCTTTTTTACTTTGTACAAGAAAAAGCCAACAGACATATCGTATTATAGGAATTGCTTACTTCAAACATTTTAGAATCAGAGGTGCTAGCTAAACAGAAAAAATAAATGATGACACAATATCATAATTAAAGTGTGAGAGAGCCAACAATTGCAGTAAAACAAATGTTGGATATTTAACAGTAGCCATTATTGTACAGTTTTTATTTCAACAAAATTTATTTATTTATTATTCGACATTTCGGTGTCATCACGGATCCATTATCAAGGAAATTTACAATTGAAATTATTTGTTATACTACTAGTAGTCAATCGTGTATATACTAAGACCGAATACAAGAGAAAATAAAAGAAAGAATTTGCTGAATGAACATATGTGACAAGAAGAAAATTACTGTTCACCTTTTTCTTATTTCTTTTGTATTCTTCCATCAGGGACAAGCATCCTCGTTCGAGAACATCCATCTGGAAAAACGATTAAACGAACTGATCTAATTGATTCACTGACTACTCTGTAAATTTTTGGAAATAGATGTTAAGAAAACTAAACGTTGGAAAAATAAGAAAACAACTAGTATCACTGAACCTACTCGTTATAACAATTTTGATAAAGCTTCATCTTGAACTAATTACATAAGAGATTTCTTATGTAATTCTAGGCCAACATTTGATAGTTCATTCGCTAGATTCATCTTCTAAATGTGTCATAAAGATATCAGCAATGATAGGACCTAATGGTGATCGAAACACCATCTATTTGCTCAAAAAGTTGTCCATTGAATGATTATTGTGTTGAAGCTGTAGCTATCTCACAATACGAAAGTCTTGTCTGCCGATGCATTTTTTCGCAAATTTGTCTCTGCTTCGATGATTACATTTATCACAGTTAACGTACAATTTATTATGAATCAAATTAATCGTATATTGCAAAGGAATCTTGTTGAAAAGACTCTTAATGTCGAAAGAGCACATTTTTCATCATTAAATGAGAATGTTCGAAGTTTTTGACTGAGTAAATTCAAATGAATCTTTGAGTGGTCTTGGTATCTTTCCTAAATGGGATAACCGATTAGCAAGTAACTGAGCAAGTCCACAATTGAATATTTTGATAGATAAGAGTATAGGAGGTAATGGTCGATTGCCTTTATGAACTTTGGGTAGTCCATACATACGCGCAGGTCGCGAGCCAACGGGCCTAGCCATTTGAAACTTCTTATCAGTGGTAAAATTACGTTCTTTTAATCTTAGTAGAAGCCGAGTAAGATATAAGAAATAAATAACTTTTGTTGACACAGTGCGATATATCTATTGACGCACCGTATATGCGCCTATAGGCCAGCTATTGATCACTCAATTCACAACGAATTTAATTAAGAAAACTTATAAGTTTACCCTGAACAAAACAGACTATCTAACATATTAAAATCTACCGCTAAGGATGAGAATGAAGTTCTCTATGGGAATGAATGCTACGGTTGTGACTGTTGTTATATGGGAAAAACAAGAAGCGACGATGAGACGGGAAAGCAAGAACTGCTTGATGCTTTTCGAGGTATTGGATTTTCTAGAATTGCAGAGCATTGCAAAGAAACGAATGAATCGGAATTCAAATGCTTTGGCTATAGAATCAAACTTGACAATAAGGAAAGTTTACCTTGACTTCACCTGACCTATACAAGGGTAGAAAGAAAAAAAAATATGTCTGCCAAAAAAGGTTTTCTTCGTAAAATATTTTGACGTTATTGTACAGATACATATATATATATTTAGTCTTCTATCCTTTAGTTCTCTCTCCGCTTATTTTCAATTGTAAAAGGGAATTATTCTTTCATTTGAATTTGTTCCTTGAACTGATGATGTTAGACTGACGAAACATCTCAGATAAGAGTTTTCTATTTACCATGGTTAAAAAAGTGGCATTTATCCTAAAAATGTTTGAAGTAAGCAATTGTATGAAAAGGATCCGACCGTCAGAAATAGCAACGGAAAAGCTAGCCGTTAAAAGCTAATCGATTGCATAAAATTTTAAAAAGGAAGAATGAATACTGTAAATATTATCTTTATTGTTCGTCGTTTTAGAATAATCCCAGCTAAAAGAACGATTATGACGACATTGAAATCAAGGGAAACCAATTGGTACAAAAACTAGTCGTCGTCGTCTATAGACCTGTAACAGTTCCAGCTCATAAGTTCAGCTCATTTGAGCGAAAGAACTGTTGAACAGTTCTTTTGAAAGGAGCTGATATGTTTGAACAGCTCTTTTGAAATTTTAAAAATTGAAATTTTTGAAATTTTTTCAACGACTACTGCTAAAGCTTTCATGCTGAAGCATTGATCAACTCGAAGCACTGGGCGCTCCTGAAGTCCAGGAGTCCAAGAGCAAAGTGTTCTTTTTTGGGAAGTGATTCCCAAAAAAGAACAAAACTGTGTTCAAACATATCAGCTCCTTTCAAAAGAACTTTTCAACAGTTCCTATGATAGGAGCTGATATGGAACTGTCATACCCCTAGTCGTCTATATACCAAAAAATAAAAAGTGGTTATAAGATATAATTGTAGCGCGCACATTTCTGATTAAAATGAGACATTCCCCAGCTCTACATGACGTTTATTTGCAAAGTTATAGAATTTACAATAAAAGCCCTGAATTAATTTCTTCTTATTTCTGTAGCTTTGAGCCGACAATGAACATTTAGGGCTTTTAGAAATTCGTCATTTGTTTTTTTGTTGAAATGTGAAGGATAATTACTCTAGAGGATGTTTAGTTTGTCTGGTCAGGTACCAGTAAGTAAAAGAGTCTTTGCCTGTTTTCCTATTACCGTATAATGCTGCCGAATCGACTATCTCAGATTTCGTTCAAAGTAGGCGACATGTTTCGAGAAAACATTTTGATAGATTTTAGCGAAAACTGCAGGTGTAAAAAGTGTTTCGTTGCCGAGATACTTAATTTTTATGAAAAGCCCCAAAATACCCAAATTCAGTAAACTTGAAAAATTGAGATTTTAAACTTCGTGTAAATTAGTAACGACACGTTGCTCAAACTCCAAACATTGCACCATAAACACTACATGGTGCCTACTAGAAGTTCACGCAACCGCGAGCCTTGAACATGCTCTCATTTTTTTACGGAGAATTCGTCTTTCTACTGTCAGTATTACACGTACAACAGAACGGAAAACGTTCAACAATGTGAAAATAAATTTATTTCCACATTGCAAATCTCCGGCCGCCAGGTGTAATTTCTTCGCCTTATTTCCATCTTAATCTTTGCTTTTGAAACACGTTGTCCGTCAGGATGCAGTGCGGAAATAAACTTATTTTCGCACTGTTTAACTTCTTTTGTTGTGTTGCACGTCTAATACTAATAGTAGAAAGACAATTTTTGTGCCTTGATTTCTAGAAATCCCATTTGGTTTCCCATGGGCTTTAAAAGATCCTAAAAATCCCACCATGGCTCATGATAGTATATGTGGTGTACTCAAGAGGGAAACAACAGAATTCCAAGCAGCTGTGGACTCCCAGACGTACACGAAGCTTGAAGAATCTTATACAAACTTCCCAAAGTTCGAGAAACTGGAGGAATCCCTGGGAGTACAGGAAAAAATCGGAAAAAGGGATTAGAATTCGAGGAATCTCGAAAATCTGTAAAAATGACTGAAAGTGGGGCTAAGCAGATAAAATGCAGGAAAATTCTTCGGGCTCAGCAAAGTCACGAAGAATACGAAGCAGTCTCCAGGAGTACAACATAATTTGAAAAAAATTGATTGCTTGTAGAACAGCAGTCACAAAATCTGCTGTTTCCCCCTTGGGTGTACTCCAACAATACATTGAGGGTCCGAACTTCTCCCCATTTTCCTAGAGAAAACCGTCCTCCGACATGACTAGATTGACGATTGGGATTATCAGTTAATCATCTGCTATAAGAAGAATGAAAGCATGTTCGGGGCTCGCGGTTGCGGGGACTTCTAGTAGGCACCATCTAGTATTTATGGTGCAATGTTTGAGTTTGAGCAATGTGTCGTTACTAATTTACACGAAGTTTAAAATCTCAATTTTTCAAGTTTACTGAATTTGGGCATTCTGGGGCTTTCCATAAAAATTAAGTATCTCAGCAACGAAACATTTTTCGATCTGCAGTTTTCGCTAAAATTTATCAAAATGTTGTCTCAAAACATGTTACCTACTTTGAATAGCCAATTCAACAGCATTATACGGTAATAGGTGGTGACTATCTTCAATGGCGCTCACATAACCCTTTTCTTTCAGACTCAAGAAAATAAGACCAAAATAGCTTTATCAACTATATCACTTTAATTTCTTATACATAAAGACAATAAGCATTGAAAGTAAATAAGAAAAAGAAGTTACTAAAGATACTAAAGAAAAAAATGCATGTAAAGTAAAAAATACATGTTAACTGCTATCCAATATATTTGGAAATTCAATCACTTGTATTTGATTACCAGGTAGTATCTGGTAGGATAATAAGTAAGTAAAATCATCCGATTGTAAGGATCTTTCAATTATACCTGTCGTATTCAAATCATCTTGAGGTGTGTCACTATCATTCATATTATAACATAAGCTGGTTGTTGAAACGTTTTCTTCTCATTAATTTACTAACATGCTTTAATAATGCCTCGGGAAAATCTGGTGCTTAAGTATGAAATATAGCGTCACGAAAATTGTATAAATCGACGATAATTTGTTTTTCAAAATCCGTTGTGCCATGTGTCATTTTCACCAATATACCAGTTATATGGGGTGGAAGTGAACGGATAAAAGTACGTCCCGTACTCTTTTACAAGGGAACGACTAGAACGTAAATAAATCAACCTCTCTGAATCTATTTGCTTATTCTCCTGATGTTTAGGTGTTAAAAATGTTGCTCAATTAGTTAATTCACATAAACCTACGAACATCGGAGCAAAAAAGGCCAGAAGATAGCTTGGACAATAATGGAATGTGCGCCTGGATATTCTTTAGGAGAGTTTATTCAAAGCACATGTCGTGGTGGCATTGGATTGTTAGAATCTGTTCAATTCGCACAACATGTAGTTTCAATCGTCAAAGAAGTTCACTCGCATGGTATCGTACATCAAAATCTAGAACCGAATACTATAACGATTGAATGGGATCGAAAACATACATCGATTGATCAAGCTAAATTAATGATACTAAATTTCACACAAGCATACATCAAAACACATGATACTGAAGCAGTTGATACATCAGCAACTCAACTAAGACAAATGTGGAATCAGCCACCACAAATGGATAGATGTAGCCCGACCATTGATGATGCATCAAGTATTTATGCTATATTATTTTGTTATTAATGCTATATTTATTTTGTTATTATTGATCCTACTAACGGATGATACCCTACCACATCAAAGTGAAGAAGCAATGGACACAATTAATAAAAGGATTGAAGGAGCAGTTCAAGCAGCAAGTATGTCACTTTATCCGAAAGATAAAAAAATGTTTTCTTCCATAAAGATCGCTGCCTACTTGTCTTTTTGTCACATAGGATTTTCAAAATGCATTTAGCAAACGTCTAGGAGTGTTTGAATGGTAACAGAAGATCATAGACAATTCTTCTCTTTTAGATATGTCAAAAAAAAACAATCATAACAAAAAGAATACAAAACCGGTCGGTCAGTTATTATCATCTAATATGATAAGTGGGTCTTTTTAAACACTATTTTTTCTGTGTTTCTAAACTCACTTCTATTGAATCGACATATCCATGTATCAAGATTTAGTTTATATGAAAATTTTTCTACATTTACCGTTATTGTTTCATAAATAATGAATATATAGAAACTATATTCATTTTTATAGTTTTTATTCTAAAATGTAGGAATCAATGAGTTTATGCATCAGAGTAACTCCAGAAATTCCGTTTAGGTTACGTCGAGTGAAAAGAAAATTTATAGATACCACAAAACATTTGTGCACAGCTGGTGCGAGTATGCGGGCGGGTGATCCGAGGCACAAAGACATAACTTACCCAAGGTTATTACATGACTGGACGGTGCTGAGGTCCGGACACAGTACCTTTGAAGTACGTGATGAACAACATAACTGACAAGCCATGCTGTCTCCATCGATACAACATAATGCCCACCTACAATTAGACCCTTTCAGCTTTTTCTTAAGAAAGGTTATATTTTAGAGTTCGATAACCTATAACCCACTAGATTCCGAGGCAAAAGTATTTAATCACCACGAAAGGTTCCGTCGTGAGCTACAAGTTAAGCCACCCTGTTAACTTTAAACAAATATTGACTATTCTAAAACGAGATTTTTTACGAAATACAAATCATATTTTAATATAGATGAATTGATTTATTTTTGATTGAAAAAATATGATTCTGCAAAATGGACATACTTTTCAATACAGTACTTTGCAAAAGTAGCGGACCCCCTGTAACTCAAGAACCATGATAGCTATAGACTTCTGATTTTGTGTGGGCATAGCTCTTACCGAATGCTGATCATCCACCAAGTTTGGGCCTCTTTTACTAGGTGGTTCGTGAGATATAAGCGTTTTACTTCTTTTTAGTAAAATGCTAATAACTCCTGATCCAAGAGAGATGAAAACGTTTTCGTTTTACTAAAATGTAGTCCTGATTCTTCTCTATCTACGATAAGAATTTAGAGTGGTACTTAGTAATGGTTACTGAAAGATAGCTATTGTACGATCGGGGTCTCTGGAAATAAGGTTCTGAGATATGAAGTCCTTTTCAAGAAAAATTCATAACTCATTCTAGGAACATCAATTCGACTTTAAACTCACAGCATGGCCCTAAACCCATAACATGATAGAAGAAAGTGTACTCTTCAAAATGAGATGTTTTCCAGAAACTTCTGATGAGTTTTCTTAGAGATATAAGCATAGCCCCAAATACTCTGAAAAACAGAGCGCTGTGTACAATACGTGTTTTTCTCACTATACGTTTTTTCAATAGTACCTTCAACTACTATCGAAACGGAAAGGTCGTGCCGGTTGCCGTTTTTCAAATAACTTTTTAACGAAAGGTCTTAGCGGCCTGCGGTTTTCACCATCGTATAGAGGACACTTAAAGCCATATTTTTATAA
>CAJNOQ010002293.1:0-25145 GCA_905250885.1 Didymodactylos carnosus | reverse complement strand
TTGTAGAGAAATTCACGGGCTATCTAACGCTGTGTTTAGTTTGCCATTTCAGTGTAAGGTAGCTGAGGAAAATCTGTTGTACTGATCATATGGTGGCTTTTTAACGGTGCTTATTGAGATGCTATTGTTCAGGAATTAACCGGTTTTTACGTGACAAAAGTATCTGATTTTATCGAAAACGGAATAGAGGCACTTTTTTTACTACATATGGATCCATTTTTAGTCAAAAAAGAGGGTGGGCCGATTCCCGACCTTATGCGGCCCCCTCCTTTCCCCTGACAGAAAATTTTTTTTCAAAAACTTCACCGACATAATCCACGAACTTTGCAATATATCTGCAAAAAGATGTTTCAATTTTTCAAAAAATTTCCGAGTCAATAAGTTTTCCCCCGACGACTGACGGAGCAAACAGGCAGATTCTGCAGCTCAGATCTGTTTAGTGTAAATCATGCTTATTCAGTAGTCACTAGCACGGCTTTTTAATAGATAGGCAGGTGAATATGGAGTCGTTTTTCACAATATATCAAAATTCGATATATAGAATATAATGATAAATCGTAATTCTACAATGAAAAGATAGAGACGCTAATTACACGTTCGCTTAAATCGAAAATATGAAATTTTTTTAACAAAACTAAAAAATTGAACTAAACGAATGTAGCAAGCATACTGGAAGAATCTGACAATGATGAAAAAAACTCGATAGAAAACATTCTGTCGAACTATGATGATGATATCGTAAAGAATGTAATTTTCATTATGTATGGTATAACAGAAACAACGAACACATCAAAAGAAAAACTATTCAAACAAACCGCCTGGAATTGATACCGAGAAAGAAAAATAATTCAGCAGTATATCAATAGCTTAGCT
Organism: Didymodactylos carnosus; assembly: GCA_905250885.1. NCBI lineage: Eukaryota > Metazoa > Rotifera > Eurotatoria > Philodinida > Philodinidae > Didymodactylos > Didymodactylos carnosus. Next base: position 24,272 of record CAJNOQ010002293.1, on the reverse strand, counting down.
AGCATAAGAAAAATCAAACTAATAAAAATCCGTCTGTCTTTGTATGAAATTTCATAATAAATCCCAAATTAAAAAACTTTGTTTATTATAAGTTGCTAGAACAACATAGTAGTTTCTTTAAGAGTCCATTGCTATATATTCTCTGAATTCATACCGTTTTTTGACAAAAGACAAATTTCACATAAAATATCGGACATACACACGTATACTAATACACGAATTTAGATCGAAAGCACACATACACAAAACAAAGAAATACAATACGATGTGGTCAATAAAAATATTATAAAAGAGAAAGCAGAGAGAAAGACAAATTTTAACAATAAACAAAATAAAAACAAACAAACAACCGGCGGGGATGAGTAGAATCCTTCTGTATCTTCAACGTTGAAGAAATTGTTATTATTTTTGTAGAAACAAACAAAAAAACGAAGCACATTCTTATATCTAAGAGAAAGAGAGAGAAACAAATATACAAAGTCAACAGTGCAAAATAAAACATAACAATAACCCCGCCACATAAGCACATTTTCACAAGACAGCTAATTAAAATGGAATCGAAAGGTGAAGCCACCACCGTTTCCTCCACCGAATGGATTAAAGCCTTGTCCAAATGGATTAAAACCACCTTGCTGCGCTTGTTCTTCGGCATCTAACGGATCTTCACCATTATCAAATTTAGCACGTTTTTCTACAAATCAAAAAAATGACCATAAATCCCTGTTTTAACGTTCTAAATAGATTATCTTCCCAAAAAACGCCGATATCTATCTCCGCTCCTAATACCACTATATATCTCCTGTCCAACTTTAGTCATTCTGCTATCCTGATGCAGTTTCTAAATATTTTTCTCTAGAATGAATTGTGAAAATCGTTTGTTTCTCTTTTCAAGTGAATCATGTTACCTGGATCAGTAAGCACTTCTTTTGCTGCTGCTATATCAATAAACATTTTTTCTGCTTTTTTCTTATCTTCACCTTCATATTTATCTGGATGCCATTTAATAGCTAAAATAAATCATTATACTTTAAAGCTTAAGTACGAAAAAATTTATACATGTAACTTACCATGTTTTCTGTATGCTCTTAGAATTTCTGCTTTATTTGCGCTTCGTCGTATGCCTAATATTTTGTAATAATCACGTTTTTTACTTTGTTTTATTAATTTTTGTATTCGTTTTATTCCATCATGAATACGTTGACTATCGTCAAACTCATGAGCTTTTTGATAATCCTTTAATGCTAGCTCGTATTGCTCATCAAGAATATACGCTTCAGCACGATTTACAAGTGCATCAACATCATTCGTTTGGTATTGATCTGAAAATAATGAAGGAACAACATAGTCCAAGTAAGAAACGTTAATAAGTACGAAAGCAAAGATAGCACTAAGGATTCGTTATCGAAGTTCTATCATCTTTTCGTACTCAATCTTTTAGTTTATCGTGTTTCTATGATTGTTCATACCTAAAATTTCTGTACATATTTTAATGCTTTCTTTAACGGCTTTTGATTTAGAATAACATGTGCACATATAGTTTTTCGCTTTATAGACAAATGTTACCGATTGTGAATCAGTTAATTTTAAAATTTGTTTCGATTTTTCAATACAATCTGACCATTTTTGTGTATTTATAAATTCTTTAATGGAATCTATTTGTTTTGCTAATTTTTTGATTTTTGTATAATGAGTATGACATTGTTTATGATCAGGATCTAATTTTAAACATTCACGAATATTACTAGAAAAAATAGATAAAACTGATAAGAAAGAAGTATTCGAAAAAAGAATAATAAAAAAATCGGTTTAGACACATGATCAAATAGGTTTTAAATCTATGCACCTCAGTCATAGACCAATCTCAAGGGTTTTCTACAACACATCGATTTCAGTATGAGATGAATTTCTCACTTTAAACTGTCTTCGGCTTCTCCCATTTGATATAATAATTCACTGATTCTTAAAAATGCTGCTGTATTATCTGGTATTAGTTTGGCTGTTGTTTTTAAGTCTGTGACAGCTTTCGCAAAGTCATTTACATTTAAATAACTATCGGCACGTAATTCGCGTAGTTTGATTGACCACGGACAATGCTAGAACCGAATAACATGGTAGACATATCATGGAAAAAGAAAAAAAATTTGTATTATACTTCGATAATTCTCGATAAGATATCGATTGCTTCAGAATATTTTTTTTCTTTATAATATTTTTCAGCTTGTTTAGCGTCATTGATCAAAGTTGATAGAGTTTCAGAATTTTTACGAGCATCATCATTGTTCGGCTCCGTCTGCAGCTAAATGAAATCAAATGACGAAAGTCAGTAAGAGTAGGAAGCACTGTAGAATGTAAAAGTCTCTTAGTTATAAATGGTTATAGCTCTAACTATTTATAACTTTTTATTGAAAATTTAAAATAGTTATAAGTAGGTAGAGTTTAACCTTTTAACTGCAGTTGAAAATTATAACTAGGATTATGAGTAGTTAAATAAAAAGAATATTTTGTAGGAAAAAAAAAGCGACGTGGGCGAAACAATTGATGTTGATTTGAATGACGATGGAGCTAGTTGAACGCACAAAAACAACAAGATTAAAACATACGGGAACTAGTTTCGCCAATTGTTACATAAAGAAAGATTTCATTTTGTTCATGTTCCTTTTTGCCTGTTCATGAGATCTACACTATTTTCGCAAAACTAATTGAGACGTTATTCTCGCATGCTCTTTCGGCTGACTTTACTTTTACTAATATATACATCTTTTTATATCCGTGTTAAACAAAGATTGTTTGGAACAGTGCTTAGCTAACATAGGAAGAAGATATTGAACTTACAATTGTTTCAAAATCTTCTTTTGCTGCTTCAAAATCACCTTGTTTAAGGTATACATTTGCACGTTGTATACGAGCCTAAAGTACAGACAAAATAGCTTCACAATTTCTTCACAAAATATGGGAATACCCACAGCTGTAAAATCTGGTTTTAGTTCAACAACTTTTGACAAATCGGGTAATGCTGATTTTGATTTTCCCATCCCAAGATAAACGGTTGCTCGTCGAAAATAAGCAACATAATTTTTGGGATCACCATCTGCAAAACGTCACATATATTATGAGACGAAATTTTATATAGATCTACAGGGTACCGTACCAATAGCAGAATGGAAGTGAGAGAGTGCATCGGCTAGTTGACCAGCTGCTAATAGTTTTTTTCCTTTTTCTAAATGTTCATCAACTTCCGTTGAACTTAAACCATATACAGCACCTACAAGAAAAGAAAAAAACGTTGATTCCAAACAAAGGCACAAAGACAGCGAGTGATTAACTTACCAGGTAGAAATATATCTGACAAAACAGCTATGAGGGATAAATATAGTAGAGATTGATAGAACATTGACGGTAATGGAGTGAGCGAATGTTGTTTTGCTGTTTGAACGTTTAATAACATGATTATACAAAAACTAGAAATGAACGTGGGGAACGTGAAATAATGCTATTTGAGATTTTGAGACTACAGCATGGTTTAGTTTTCTTCCTTTTGTAGAATAATCATCGTAATATACATTATATAAATGGCATAATCTCAGACGCCGCTGTATTAGTGAGAGCGAAAGGGAAAAGATTTGGCAAAAGGTGGAGTATTCTTAATGGGAGAAAATCGCACCGACCAAAAGTAGACAAGTAAAATCTATGATTTTAAATGTTAGAAGTTTCGTCATTAAGTTATTCGAACAAATTATTAAATAAATATTAAAGCATTATTGATATAAAGTTCAAGTAACTGGATCAAGCTGAAGGTATTCGATTGTGCATAAGTAACTTAAAGGAAGACTATTTTTGAGATTTTCCGACGTAAGCTACAAATCTGCATGAACCTTCTGACAACTAACGATCAGCTGGTATTCGCTACAAAGCGGCTGACGGTGACTGATTGACATTACTGTCTCACATGGTGAGTTATCTTCACTGTCAAAAACGTAAACAGTAAAAGTGTGATAGTACAAAAATTTGATGTCAGACTTATTTTAATATGACTGTGTTACTTTTAGTATGACCGCACCACGCTTTTAGTGTGGCATCAGAAAAAATGTGATGATACAATGTTTTTCTACCGGCGCAGTTTGATCGTTGCGTACTTTAAATGTGACTTGAACTTAGCCTTAACTAAACAACATTTTAGCGTAATTTCTCTCCATTTTATCGTCACGTTTTTACTCCTACACACTTGTTACAGCGCTAAGCCCTCCTTTGTCTTGTATGACTCATCACTGGGGAATAAAATTTCTTTCCAAATAAAACGGCTTTTTGTGACTTTAGAGAATGTAGCCAAATCAATCATTTAAAAGCTTGAAATCGACAGGTCTTATTGTCTTTATATCGTGAATGAGTTTCAACAATTATTTATTGCAAACAAGATTGCTGCTGCTCGTGCCTATCTGTATGCTAAATCATTTAAAGCAAATGCAATAACAGCCGAATTCAATAGTTGATTTGAGCGATGATGATTCGAACGTATTAGATGTGCAAATCGGCCATCGAATTATCATCAAAGCACTCGCTCGACGTATTTGATACAAAAGTCAAGAAAATGTGCCGTAAGTAGTCAAAAATTCCAAAATGATGGATATTTTTGAGTACACTGTTAATAAAACATTCTTCAAAATGCTTTTTTTCTTTATTTCTTTTAGGAACGATGAACTAACTATTATAATAGAAACAAATAATCACGATGGCCAAATGTCAATGACAAATAGTATTTCTCAGATTACTGAATTAGAACAGAAGAAAAAGAAAACTATCATGAAGGTACTCTCAGAATTGTAGGGATAACTAGTTCACTTATGTTCACTATGCTTTAATGCAACGTGTATTCCATCAAGTTGTCTATTACTAATGATTTTGACTTTTGTTTATTGTTATTATTGCTCCGACTATCCAAATTATCTGCGAACAAATAATCTGCGAACATTGCCATTACTTACTATTCCTAGACTACGACCGAAAAACTCAGTGCGATAATATTTTGTGTAATTTATTATTATCTATGCCTTTCCATTTCTTTTTCGATAGAAATGTCAACTTCTTTTTCAATTATCCTTACAGAGAGTACTTTTAGTTGAATCACGATTTAGCCTAGGATTTTATTTCTTACTAATCGTTTTGTTTTCAATATTATTTCTATTTTCATCTTAACAAGATCAATATATGTGGATCGATAAACAATGACAATGTTAGATGCATTTGTTTCTTGCATTCACACTGTAACCTGTAAACACTATATCTTTTAATACTGGATTTTTCAATAGTAAATGTGGGTTGAACATTATATACAAAATTCAAATTTTTCTTCGAATATTTGTATGAAAGATAGTAGATATGATAAAAAGTAGTTCTTTAACAATTTGTATTGTTAAATTTATCTGATTTAATATATCATACAGTTCTAATCGTTAATATAATTAAACTTCACATGAACTATCAATGAAACTCTACTGCAGAATGATATTCTTGAATATTTAAACTATAAATATACATTAATAATGGTATCATCGATAATTCATTCAACGAACAAAGCCTATTGGTTGTTGTTATTATATGAATATTACAAATGTCAGTTGAAATCCACCGAAGATGTCTAGTGTATGAAAATAAATAACAACAACACATTTTTTGTTTCAATCTATTAGCGTCTCACATTGATTCTTCATTTGCACCGTTGTTGTTTCATCAATTAGAATTAAAAAGATTGAATTTCTTCATATCTTCAACCATCATGTCACAAAATTATGAATCTGAAACATATTAAGTTTGAATAAAGATAGTTTCTGTAGTTTGATTGTAAATTCATTGTTTTTCTATTGAGATGTGTGGAAAAATTTACTGAAAAATTTTCTAAGAATTGTCAACTGAATTGATAACTGGAACCTTTGTGTGCAACGTTCATAATCCATTTTGCCTCAGATGCTGATACTATCTCATCGAATGTATATTTTAATGTTGTTTACACTTATCAACATTTATTGACTTTTATTGCATACGTAGCTATCATAGGGTAGAATCATAACTTTTAAAACGTTCATGCTGAAATATACTTTTATCACTTGGGATTTTTCTCAGATTTTAACTGAGTGATTATTTCTATGTGTATTTCTTTTTAACTTTTATACGGTGTTTTATCTAGCGCTCGTAACGCTACAACAAGGAGTACGAAAAAAAGAGAAAATATTTTTTCGTAGAGCAGTTTGAATGTTGAGAAAGGTTAAGTGTTTGAGTGGATATGTTCAGGATTTTACAAGATTTTACAATTTTTTGTTCTAGGATATGGTGAGCGCTATCAATTTCCAAAGGTAACCATACGAGATTTTTGTTATTACAAGGAAAAAGATCTCTAGTAAAATGGTTAATTTAGAACACCACTATTCAATGATGTTTTTAAAAGAGTTTCTAGTCTTACGAATGTTGAGTTTAATTGCAAAATATTCAACGTTAAAATTAATTCGTATTTACAAGAATGAACTAATAGTTTATTGCACGATTGTATCGAATGATGCTTTGCCGTTATAATGTATCGCTATTACACCGCTATTGGCTCAAATTTTCACAGAAATTAATTCTACTAACAAACACAGAATATATATGAACAGTTTTAAATGCAATTTTCAGGTAGAATATTTGTCATAAAATAGCTAATGACAAATAATCAGACAACAACAATGTTTTATTGATTTTCTTATTATAATTTTTATGTGCTTGTTTTCGTTTTCTGTTTTATTTTTCTCATTGAAATTATGTGCAAATGTATTTAATGTTCTCAAACGAGTAAAGATATGCGAAATTTGTGCTTCTTTTTTTTGTTTTTTTATTTTTTAAGTATATAGTTGTTTCAAAATATTTGTGTTAGAGGCAAATAGATTCTCTTGACAGTCTTAATCTGAACATTTTTCTTTCGCTAGAAAATCGATTAGCATATGAGTCTCATAAGCTCATATATAACTTGAGAGTCATCAATGGAAGCAGCATGCGTCAGAAATGTTCCAAAAGCATGAGAGAATTGTTAATTTTAGATTCAATAACGTTGAAAAAACTTATATATGATATTAACTTTCTTTTTTTTAGGTTTAATTCAGTTATTAATTATTTTACAGCATCTGTAAGTAGATATTTTACTTGTATAACAGCACATAATAGTTTTTTATTCATATATCATGCACTTTGAAGTGATAATTCAAATAAACGGATAATATTGCTTTTTTTAGATGATGTTGCTTGTTTAGATGATCCTTCTAATAATCATTCTTCAGACTCTACTAAGCATAGATGGCTATTAAAAAAGAAATTTTTCGTCTGAAACTATATAAAACTGGATGCTGAAAGCGTTGATATTGCTTATTTTCTCCTGCTTTTAGTTTCAAATTAGTGCCTGATAGTGAAGTCAACGAATGTTGATGCTTACTTTTGTTTTTTATTATATTATCTTTTCTCTTTTAATTATCAGGTGATTGGTGGTGTCTAAGCTTGTTCTTTGCTTCATTTTTTCTAGTATATGAAATATAAAACGTTTAAAAATAAAAAGAATAGTAATTTTTTTTTTGTTTCCTTTTAATTCTTTGAATGGCAGCCTCTATTCACACAGCAGCCTCTATCCACACAGCTCGACATTCACAGCAGCCTAGTATTAGTACAACAACAAGTGAAGATGAGAGTCTACTAAATATGGATACAGACGGCAACAATAACCAAAGTTCCAACGACCATATAAATATGAATGAAAATGCACCATTATTATTCAACGAAGAGTTAATTATTCAATCTAAAAGAAACCAGGATGAACAATTAATAATGACCACTGCAGCTAGGACAAATGATTTCACAGAAACATCAAAATTCGAAGGAAGTTCTACTCATTGTCATGTACCAGATACAAAATTTGACTATGGTGCCAGAAACAGATTAGTTATTGTACTTGTGCTATGTGTTGTTTTTATGACTATTGAAATTATTGGCAAGTATATCAGAATCAAATTGAAAAGAATTTATTTTCTTAATTTTTGTTTCTTTGTTTAGGTGGTATATTGTCAAATTCAACCGCAGTTATTACAGATGCAGCGCACATGGCAATAGATGTAGGCAGTTTTGTGATATCATTAACGGCCATGTATCTTGGAACAAAACGACCAACACAACGATTATCTTTTGGATACTCACGAGCAGGTAAAATTTTTTTTCTTGATGAGAGTAGACTATAACAACGATGATTGATGAAAAGTTTAGATCAATTCTCTGTTTACTTTATTGTTTTAGAAGTACTTGGTGCGTTAATTAGTGTACTAGCAATATGGTTGGCTACCGGTGTGCTTGTTTATATGGCCATTGAACGTTGTATAAATCAAAATTTCACTGTTAATTCATTGGAAATGATAGTCACTGCCTCTTGTGGTGTCCTATTCAATATAGTGTAGGTAGGGTGCTACGCCATTTTATAGAGAAATTATTCTCATCTTTTTGTCTTCAAATCTTTTCTAGTATGTTTTTTGTGTTACATGCCAATTGTTGCAGCAGTATTCCTCATCATGGTCACAGTCATGGATCTATGGAACATGGTCATAGCCATACCCATGGACATACTAATCATGCACGACTAAATAGCAACACTTCAGATACAACTACGGCAGTTGACATGGTTGATGATGAACCGTTGAGTATTGCCGTAAGACCACAGAAACAACATCGACACCAACCTGTTAATGATATTAATGTGAGAGCTGCTATCATTCATGTTATTGGTGATTTTGCACAAAGTGTCGGCGTATTAGTAGCAGCAATTATTATCAAATTTAAAGTAAGAAGATTTATCTATCAAAATTTATTTCATTGAAATGATGTGTCTTTGATTTTCAGTTGTCTTAAAAAATTAATTTTCGACCTTTGTTTCTTATTAGCTATAGACTTTAAAAAAATAGAGAAAAGAAAGTCCATGTTGTAAATTTCGCGAAATATTTATTGACAAAAGACGCAAATATGATGAGTCGTTGTTTTGCCAAAATCTGTAGTCAAATTTACATTGCTCACGTAATATCACACGCATCAATTTTTTCAGAAGTGCGAAATTTTGTAAAATAACGCAGAAAAACTCATCACTCAATGGCAGTTAACACATAAAAGATTATATACAGAATGCCCAAATAAATTCTTTGGTATTCCTTCCCAAAGAAGTACTCAGTACTTTCCTATCAGCTGCCTGTACCTTCACGCACCGCTTACAAACACAACGTTCTGTATTTAGGAAGAGTCACTTAGAAAAATTTCTGAATTTTCACCAAAAAAGAGACAGTTTGTATAGATATAAGGTTGTACAAACTCCCTTTTTTTCAAAATTCTACACTTGAACGATGACTCATCGGTTTTTTCCGTTGTTATAGACTATCAAAAAAACATTTTGCTCAAAAACAAAAAATCTCTCATTTTTGTTCACATTGTTGCATGTAAAATTACAGCGTAAAAAGATGCATACAAAAAGAATGCATTTTTAGACATTAGATTCATTTGGCCAAAAACGTATAAAAATACGCGAGTTTTTGCAAAAATCTTAACAAAAATTACGATATGGGTACTTTTGCGTCCTATATTTTAATGATCCTATTTTTTTTATTATGTATGTCTCTATTTTAGCCTGGATATAAATTAGCCGATCCAATATGTACATTTCTTTTTTCTGTACTTGTCTTAATAACTACAATCACTATCATGAGAGATATTGTCTTTGTGTTGATGGAAGGTAAGTTTGTTGAGAAGCATCATACTTTCAGTTATATAAAGCGTTATTTTGTTTCTCTCATAGCTGTTCCTCATCATATCGATTATTTAAAGGTTATTGAAGATTTAATGCAAATTCCAGGCGTTCGAAATGCTCATAGTCTACATATATGGTCATTATCAATGAAAAAAGTAGCCCTCTCCGTCCATATTGCCGTTGGTATGTAGAAAACATAATATTCCTTTGAAATAATAGAGAAAATCGCTGATGTTAATATTCACTTACCATATACAGGTCGATTAACTTTACGATGAATTAGTCATTTTCAACATGATGTTAGCATACTCTTAAGTCATCAGATGCACTTGTATAAAGATTTTAAATCACTTTTTTTTGTCAGACAAATCAGATACATCGACGGAAAATAATCTTACTAGTCTTTATCTTTTCTGAATTAACTATTAATCTTATCATTGTTTCAGCTCATTAGACTGATGTTTTATTGTTCGTTTGTTTATTTCTTGTTTAGATAATGATCGTGATTATTTGACTGTTTTACGTCAAGCACAAGATTTACTACGTCATGCACATTCTATCGATCGCACCACAATACAAATCGAAGAGTACGATGATATTATGAAATCGTGTGAAAATTGTAAAAGACCAGGTCTCTAATTGGTTTTATTCACATGGTTTAACAGTTTTAGTTTTTTAGTTATTTTTTTCTCTATTTTTCTTTTGTGTAATCATGATACGTGACTTACTTTTGACTACTTTTTTCTTGCAATACTAAACTGTAAATCAAAATCCACATGATGTTTTTCAGTCAATCAGAATTAAGTAAAACAGTGATTGATAGTAATGTGGTTGATTAGTATGTAATATAGTATGTTAGAAGTTCTGCTCTTTTTTGGCCAATGTATGAAGTTGTTTTTCGTTTTTATTTTTTCTTATGTATATTATGGAAAAAGCCCACGTAATAGAGAAATTCTGCAATACTTTCGTTTTGTTCAATTTTTGTATTAACTTTTAGTTTGGTATCTCCTAATTTTGATAGAATAAAGGAGTATGAATCCCGTTTTTATTATAACCTAGATTTCACTTGAACTAAGAAAATTTAAATTTTTAGGAATTTTGGGCGATAAATCCTTTTTTACTTATGATACACTGTTTTTTGGACTCTTTTTGAGATAGTCATGGGAATGGCGTTTTATTAAAGTAAAAATGGATTTTCGCTGTAATAGTCTTCATCAGCGTTAAAAACTGCATTTAGTCTATGTATTGGAGAAATAATTTAAAATTTTCAAGAAAATTTTTTCCCTTAAAAAATATCGTGCAATAATTTGATGTTTGAGGTGTCATCAAATACTCAGATGGTAGAATTTTGAGTTCTTGTACGTGGATTTTACCCAAACTTCATAGATGGACGAATGAACATTTTTTGTGCGTTTATCAGCCAATTGTGAAATTTCTCACTACAAGTTCAATTTCATTTAAAAAAATTAGGGCAGCAAGTAAAATGAAATGCAACGCTGCTCGAATCATTTGAATGTGTATCAAGAACTCTCATCATCAACTCATCTTGTTGTCTATATGTATATGGTTCATATATTTTGGTTTCAATCGAATCCCGACTTTCATTTATGACCTGATAATTTATATCTGATTCTACAATCCACGTACGTAATAGTAATGCATCATAAACAGAACCGCTATTCAATAACTGATATTGTCATTATTGTAGTAAATGTCTATCCTCAGGATGTTTTTTGGAAAATGGAAGAACTCATAAAGAGCTAAAAAACAAGAGGACAAATGATGAACTCACTTTCCTTTGGTTTTTAAGTTCCCGGAAAGCTTGGAGAACACGTTATTTTTATCGTGAATAACTAAAAGTTTTTAAATTTATTACTCATACTAAGAAATTTCACGCATGTTACTCGTGATTTTAGATTCAAATGAACAATACTTAAGTCATATGTGAGGCATGAATCTGTCACCAGTTCATAATAATGAATGTCCAAAAGTTATTACATAAGCCACTGCTTTTTATTGTCTTCATAAAAGAAGCAAGGATGCCTAGAAATTCATGAAAAACTTGTCAGAGCGGTCCCAAATGAGACTAAGATGTGAAACTTCTCGTATTTTATGCTAAAGTGGCACTTGAAAAAAGGCATAGCATTGTTTTCGTTCTATTTGATTAATTTTCAAACACGCGTCTCGAGTAGGTACGTAAATACTAATGAATGAAAAAAAACCCGCTATTGTCGTTTAAGTTTTTAATTAGAACAATTTTTGAAATTTTTCTCCTGGATTAGACCTGCAAAAGTTCAGCATTCCTTTTTAGCGTTCTCTTTGAACGTAACGCTAAAGCACGTTGACGTCCCTTGAACGTCAAATGGGTTAGGATAACAAAGAAAAACGTATGTAGTTACTGTAATCGTTTTGATCAAGGAAATTCGATTTCAGTGGTGGAAAAACTAGTCTTCTGGTCACGAAATCTGCGATCTGGTCTTGGAAGAATCAATGTCTTGATCAGAGAATAAAGGGGTATTCTTTTTACATTGCAATAATCTGGTCACTACCCTGAGCAGACCATCTGCTTCTTCACTAGAACTTCTATTGATCAGATAAGACCAAGCAGAAATATATATGTTCTTACTATAGTACAAGAACAGAAGTTTATATTTACTTCAGACGATACGAACACCGTTCCACCAGTGCTTTAACGTTCACGTTCAAGGAATGTCGATGTGGTCTGTATTGATCATTCACGTTCAAAGAACGAAACGTAAGCTTTTCCAGGCCTATCCTGGATTAAATCTTTCGACTTTCACACGATGCACTTCTCCAACTACGCCTTTTCCCATTGCACTGAATCGTGCGAAGAAAACTACGAGTTATGATGATTCATTCGTATGAAGACCGTACACTTACGTGTATATTTAAATAGGTTTTATTGTGATCACTCACATGTTACTAGCTATACTATGCGTAAATGTCAACCTTATTTTTACTGTCGACACGAAGTGTACGACGGGTCCTTTACTAGTGATGCTAGTTAGAAGGCACCCGAGATGGTCTATAACTCTCTTGAGAGGTTTAGAATGAAGTTTTTTGTAGAGAAATAGTAAGAAAATACGTAGTTTTCTTTGCACAATTTAGTGCAATGGGAAAATACGCAAGTTAGAGAAGTGCAACGTATGAAGGTCAGAAGATCGAATCCAGGAGAAAAACTTCAAAAATTGTTCTAATTAATATTTGTCATCTAAATACTATCTCGTTAGCTTGTAGAAAGCATAAAAACTCAGATTTATAGTTATATTATTTCTGTTGAAATTAACTAAATGTCTAAGAAACAGAAGAGAACTAAGAGGAAGAAATTAGTAAATAAGATAAAAGAGCTCGTAACAGTAAACTGAATAAATTGAACAAAATAAATATACGAAATCATTAACACAATCTCGTAACATCATGGGAAAATGTGTTTTGATCACCAAAAATTAGACATTTGGTCACCAAATTTATAATTAATTAGATGAATGAAACGGAAAAGAAAACGAGAAATTTTGATCACTAAGTAATTTGCTCAATTGAAAAGCATTAAAAAATCTCTTCTGATCTTTTTTTGATGAAAATTACTTCTCAACTACCGACTATTACGGTAACTGTATAAGAGCATTAATTGAGAGTCCTGAAGATCATTACTATGGTCCTGTACGATCAATGTCACGTTAGATCATTGCTAGAGTTCTATAAGATCAATACGATGGTTTGTTAAGCTCATTACTGATAACTCGTAAGATCATTGCTGCAGTAATTACCTCATGAAAAATGGTAGAGTGTTCGGAATTACTCCAAAACACATATATAAAAATGGCCATGTCCTTTCATTTCTCTAAATTAATTAGCCAATTAATAAGATTTGCGACTGAGATGCAGATTACATAGGTAGATAGAGCTCACCATCCTGCATATAATAGTGTCAGTTATAATTAGAAAGGTAAAGTTTACCATTGAGAAAAAGTTAATTTGGGTTCAGCCATTTTGGCTGTGTTGATCAGAATTCCCCCATGTTTGTGGCATTTGTAATGAACGCTGTATAGTAATTCTGAATGTCATGCACATGATTTTTTGTTTTGATGAGGAAGCATCGTATTGCGTCACGAATATTCCTCACTGTGTATACGTTTATCCAAAGAGATATCAATAACTGTTATAGAAATACCAATCTGAAATGCTTCTGTCCTCTTCACCAATTATGCTTTTCTCAGAATTTTTGATACCTAGTTTTCATTTTTTCAAAATTTATTGTTGAAGTCTTTTTGTCGTTTAAAGTATGACCAGAATATACTTAGATTTTTTTTCTTATTATTTTGAGTTTCGAACATAATACAAGTCAAACATGTTTATTTACAACAGCCATAAAACTTTGGTTAGATATCTTATCGTGCCTATTTACAAACCTGTTTAGGTCAATCTCAAGGTTTCGAAAACTTGCCTTGTCGGCAAAGGTCAAGCTAACAAATAACAAGACTGCTCAGATTCAATACGTGAGATTAAAAGATTCTTCACAAATAGCAGAAAACAACTGAATTATTTTTAATGGTGAATTCTTCAGCAGAAAGCAAAATAAAGGACTAGATTCTTCGATGCGACATTTAAGGATGAGCACTTCGTTAACTCATTGAGTGACTAGAAGACCTCTGATACGAAGATTATCGACGCACTCCGGTTTTTTTCCAAATTGTTCATGAGAGTGAACGTCCTGTTGTCATTGACTGGGCTTCCCATGTTGAACAAGCAGTAGACGTTCTCGTTGCATGTTTTAGCCTTATGCCGTTGTGTTCCAAATGAGAGCTTTTATCTAAAAGAAAACCAAATATCAAGAGCGAAGAATCTTGAAATATGATCTTGTAAGATCATATTACAAGATCTTATGTTCTATAGATTCTCTCTAGATCCTCTTTAAAAATATCTTCTTGTTTTCATAATATTTTCGAGCATAGAAAGGATTCTGACATCCTTAGGAACATGTATAACCACGTGTCGTATACAAAGGGGAAAAAGGCACTCCACCACTCCATGGAGTGCCGTAGGCTTAAGGAAACTTTATTGAACTGAACTGTCCCAGAAATCTCTGTTCCCACAATCAGAACAAATTGTTCTATCCGTGGGAAAAGAAGTCACAGTACAGAACACAATTGCTCCGTTATCAGGGAAATATTCTCAACAAAAGAACATGATTGTCCTGTTTTGGGAACAGGGTTGTTCTGTTTTTTTGGGAAGAATATTGAGAGAAATATCACTATTTTATTCTGAAAGAAAACAACACACTTCGCCACTCCGAACCATTATACGGAGTGTCGGAGTGCCGTGGAGTGCGCTTTTCCCCCCTGGTCGTGTAGCCATGCACTTTATTTGTGCTCAGCTGATGTGTAAAGTTGAAGGGAGAAAAAAATTCTAACTTTTGTCATGAGAGCTATGTTATATATATACTATATACCGTAGCAAAATTTATGTGGTAAGAATCAATCGCGAGGAGAAAACAGCTGAATCTGATACTTTTTTGAGTTTACTTAGTTTACTTGAATTTACATGAATTTAACTGAATGAGCGTCTTTCCAAATCGACTGAAAACTATCTAGTGCCTACACGAAACATTTCCACAATATACTGTCTGGATCTTAAGGGTTCTTGCTCTATCTGATGATGCCATTGGATTTGGTTGATTCTGACTTGACAGTGGACTTCTTGAAAACTGAGTTTTTTATCACAGGATTCTCGGAAATATTCAAATCTAAAATATTCGTCGTTATCCTTTAATTTTTTAAACAAGCTCATTCGACAAAGTTCACTTTTAACTATTAAACCAACTCCTCTGCTTCGCAATCTTAGGAGAAGTTTCACAAAAGGAAGTTTCCGAACTCGAACCTCAGCTACTATCATCTACACAGATATCATTGCATAATCCGGTTCAGTTTTTTAGATGATTTCACAGAATGATCTGCAAGAAGAAGAAGATAATGAACTTTAATAAATATTTCTTAGCAATCATGAAGTTAAAAACTATAAAACTCAGGACATAGATGTAACCATTTTCTCGATTGGGCCGGTAACTGGTCTAAAAAATTCTGACCGGACCGGACCGATTGGCCAGTCATATATTTTCTTTTGGCTAGTACAAATCATTTTTGACACCGCCTCAAAGTCTGTATCATTAGAATTGCAGAAGACATCTGGAACGCATGAACATCTACTTTTTGATTCATAAACTCAATATTTCGAGCTCAAATTTTTACTACCAACTGTCTAAGATCAGATACACATTCAGTGAAAATTAATTACTGTGTTCTCTCTATAACCAGCTTTTTTTGCTTTGTAAATTCTTCAATTCCTTTTGTTTGCCTTAAATTTTTCCCTGTCTTTGCCTGCGTGTGAGACAGCCAGTTGGCGCGAGTGTGTAAATGTAAAAATCTAACGGTAGAGGAATGCAAAGGCTTCAGGAAAAGCGTCCATAGATCTCGAACCATGCATTTCCAAGATGTGATTTAGATCCAGTTTTGTCGAGGACACTCCACACTATATATCTATGAAAAAAATTCGATTTCTACGTGATTCTCTCTTGCCTTTCTTTTCACGATTTAGAGACAATAAATGGTAGAATCTAGAACTGTAGATATTAATACAGCAGCTAATTTAAACCGCATTTTAATAATCAAAAACATTTTCTTTCTATGATTAAAGTGCGATTTAAATTAGCTACTGTATTATATCTACAACTCTCTCTTGCCTTAATTATTAGAAGTTTGTTAATTTTAGTCTTGAGTGAACTGAGTGAATGAACAACAATATGAACTTTCACTCTTCTCTTTGTAGTAATATGGCCGAATGAATTATTGAGAAATGTTCACCTTTTATTGTTAGTTACACAATCTAACACAATTTAAAGCTGAACTGTATTCGTTCTATTTATAAATATCAGTTACACATATATGTGTATTTATATATCCGTTTTCAAATCAAATAATCGATTTTACCGCATTATGAAGACTTTTTTCTTTTCAACGAAAGCAAAAAGATACACTAGAAATATTCCTGATTTTCTCACAAGTTAGCTAATTAAAATAGTCTTACTTAAAAAGGCACCTTTCTCCAATTTTTAACGAATGTGGAGTAGTCGACTCAGACTTTAAGATGGACTAATCTGCGGTGCAAAAGTAACTGCCGAAATCTCCAGCCATGGTTCTCCGCTCAGGAATATCGTAGAAAGCTCATTCTTTTTCTAGTTGAAACAACAAAGCCTGAACTTCAAAAAGCATAGGAAACAAAATTTTTGGTATTAGCTTTGAGGGAGAAAAAAGTACTATACCAAATGTCACCAAAACAGCTCTTGCAACTTTTGTCGTCTTCCAACGTATCTCTCTTATCAAATCTATTTTTCCCTATAACAGAATACGTTTGAAATTATATAATTATAGAAACCAGAAGTGTTTTAATCACGCTTTCAAATGGAGTATGATAAATTATGCTTTGATCCACTTTTCGACCGGAACTTTGCAAGTTTTTCATTAGTTTGAAAAAACAGGTAATTAGACTTAATTAATAATTTTCAGATACTGGACGAATTTCCTCCTTTCTCTAAAACACATTTTCTAGAACAGTATGCAATTCTCTATAAATTCGCTTTAGTTTTAACCTTTACTAACATGTTAGAGCCCCGAATAACGAATTTCTCTCCGTGTCCCATCTTTCCCATGCAAAGTGGTGCTTTCTATCAAAACTAAGTCTTATAATACGCTTTATTTACCGTTGAACTGAGAAACCTTTTAAAGTAGAAAAGTCGATAGAGTTTTGCACGGGCTACTTTTTCATTTATCTGATTTTCAAGAAAACATTTTTCTTCACACTCTAATAAAAAAATAAAGAAAACAAGTACGTTGCAAGAGCTGTTTTGGTGACATTTAGTATAGTACTTTTTTCTCCCTCAAAGCTAATCAAAGCTAATTCCAAAAATTTTGTTTCCTATGTTTTTTGAAGTTCAGGCTTTGTTGTTTCAACCCGAAAAAGAATGAACTTTCTACGATATTCCTGAGCGGCGAACCATGGCTGTAGATTTCGGCAATTACTTCTGCACCGCATGTTATTTTTCCAAAAAGGGTGCCGCTTGGTTTTTGAGATATCGAAGAGAATATTCACCTATAGAAATTAAATGTTAATGTTAAAGTAATAATTATCACTTTATTATTATAACTTTTTGAACGCCCTACGTATATTTCTCAGTTAACGTATTAAACCTATTTGTAACCAAATTCTATGTTTAAAAATAATATATTCCATAGTAAGCAACCAGTTGTTCACTTGCAGAGCTAAAAGCGATAATTATTACGTTACCATTAATGTTTAATTTGTTTAACTAAATAATGTCTTCGATATGGAAAAAATGCTTCTTTTTCTCAAACAATCATATTGTGAACCATCAGATATCTCAAAAACTAGACGGCATCCTTTTCAACAACCAGCACCATCTGGTGTATGCTAATAAAGATAATAGCATGTGGAAACGAAGAGGAAAATTTTCTGAGCACTGATTTATTGCTGCATAATGAGCAATCGTTGATTATTCACTATAAATACTGAAGGTTCAAGAGTAAACATCAACACTTTTTCGTTTTCAAGAAAATCTGCTACTATTAAATTTAACGAAGTTTATGTCATAAACTGTGGCTTAATGAAAACAACTAAAACCGCGAAAGAGTATTCGAAAAAGCACAACAACAGATTTCAGAATACTTTAGTCGTTTTCCGCAATTAAGTGTCAACAAATTAGAATAGAAAACCGTTCGGGACATGCAAAATATCTTTAGTTTTATTGCAAAAACTATACCAAAAACTTCAGCACATGACATTTATGCAGCTAAAACGTTTTGTATGTCAAACCTTGCGTATTATTAGACGAATTAGATATTTACTCTCATTTTTGAAATTTGTCGATTTACTCCAAAATCGGAGGACCCCCTTCCTGCTTCCTGTACCTCGAAGCAGCACACTGGTCTTCATAATGCGGTAAAATCGATTCTTTGATTTGAAAAAGGATATATAAATACACATATATGTGTAACTGATATTTATAAATAGAACGAATACAGTTCAGCTTTAAATTGTGTTAGATTGTGTGACTAATTATAAAAAGTCAATATTTGCTCTCTTTTATACACAGACCTATATCCGACTTCTTTTATCGAGAATTTCGACTCATTTTATTATTCCGATTATGAACTTTCGACTATCACATATTCATCGAAAAAATCAAAATAAATTAGACTGACAACTTAACTTCGTAATAGGATCAGTTTCGAGGAAGTTTTTCTTAGTCAAGAGATGTACACTCATTTACTTTAGAAATTTTTGCCACGTGTTACAAGTGATAAATCCCAACAATTCGTTTCAAAATTTCCCGAAATGTTTCTTTTCTTTTAGAAAATGTGAACGAGACGTCTCAACGAGCTGTCAATTTTACGAAAAATGTTCATAGTATTTGATCAAATTCATCGTGTTGCCGACATTCCGTGATGTTCGTTTACAATATAGCACGCGTAACTATTACATTATTTCATGTCTATTAAAAATAAAAAAATATAAATATAAATGATTTCATTTTGTTTATTGTACCATGAACAAAAGGAGGCGAAGAAAATAATACAAAACACTTTTATTATTTTTCTCTTCTTTTGCTTGCTTTTATTTTATTTTTGTGCCAAAGTCAATTTTTTTTCTTTTACAATCAAGTAAACTTAATCAACTATTTAATATTTTTTAACATAGTGCATGAAAATTTACTTTTTTCCATACTAAATGTTATTAACACTCGATAGAAAAAAGAAATCGTTTGAAAAATACCGATAAATACTTTATGTAAACTAACAGTGGAAAGAATGACTTATAGTGGCTTTTTTCCAGCTTACGATAGACGAAAAACAAACGTGCATATCCGTCCAAGTAATTATTATCCTCATTTACATGTCAAAGATGAGAAAGACACAGCAATAACGACGACAAGTTTTTTACCACCCATCGATTATTTTAATCGACCCTATAGACGAAATGATTTTTGTAATAATAATTTATTCGTAACAAAACGAAAACTAGCTCAAGTATTTCTTGGTCAACACTGTCACTCAGCCATTGATCTAGCCGATCTGTTGAATGTCGAACGGAAAACAAAGAAAAAACCAAAGAGACATCTGCAGGTAACTAAACGACCTGTCCAAGCGTACCATTCCAAACCATCCATCAGTCACGTTTTGTCAAGATTGTAGTTCTGCGAGAAAAGCTCTTACATAGCTCGGAGGCGTCTCATGTCCATCATTGAAGAGCCAACCTTAAAATGGTAATTAAGCAACGTGAATAACTGAATGGATTCTTCGAAACAAATGCCACATCTTGTGAATAAGGCATTCAGTTTACAGCCTGTATATGACCGCCGTGCTAACCATTAGCGTTCGCTTAATTATCATTTTAAAGAAAAATGTTTGTTCTTCAAAATGAGACGCGTTCGAGCGCTATACAACTTCTCTCGCAGAACCACAATCTTGACAAAACGTGACGGGCGTACGGAAAAGTGGACCGTTACGTGGACAAGCCGTAAAGTATTTTCTTATTTAAAACGCCATTCCTCTTTCTACCATTCTTAACTGCACGTATCATCTCCACAATGAGCACAGCTCATATTTCCACTAACTGACTAATCATACTAAGATTATAGGCTTAAAGCTTCGCCTTAGAATTTAATTTATTAAATTTTTTACAGATTTCATGATGTTATACACAGGCATGCGCATGAACATGCAGAATCGTCGAAATTTTAATGCAATTTTTCGCGCATAGATGCTGAAAACATTAGTCTCAAAAATTAAATTTTTCTCTATCGAACAAATGTTGTCGCTTTACTAAGATACAGCGAGAGTACTAAAAATTCTTTGGTCTGACAACTGAAAACCAAATAAATCTGAATAAAAAGCAAAATTTCAGTGTTTCTTATGACGAATGCTATAGGCATCGGACAAAAAAATTTCAATTCACTAGATGAGATCATTAGATCACGGATTGAACTTCACAACTAAAAAAATATGTTCATAGTGGAAATACTTCATAAGCCTTTCCTTTCTCGCGATATTTAATAAGCTAATCAACATTTTTTTAATAATGGTTTTATGTAAAAAGAGAAACATCTCATCTTTGAAGAGGAACGCTTGCCTCTATCTTCTACCATATTAAATTCGACAAAAGAATGTTTTTGAAAAGCAGCGTTTGAAGAAGAAAAGATGCAAAAATATAAGAATCTGATTGAGATTGTTCATAAAACTTTCGCTATAACTGTTAATTCATATCTTTTTTTAGATGCAATTGCATGTCAAAGAGCTACATGGAGTTTTCTCTCTGCTAAATTTTAGGAAATCGTCGAAACAAAGCCAAATAATTTGTCTCAACAAATGAATAGTAATTCAACTACAAGTATATCTGTTATTAATTTAGTTATCAAACCTCCTTATTCCGATGGTCTTATGCGGACACTGAATAAAGAAACGTCATCAAAACCAAAAAAATATGCTCAAATAAATTCAATCACAGCTGCTCTAAAGCAACTGAATGCAAACGCGGAAAAAATTACCACGATTAAAGATGAACTACATACAAACTATGGCTCATATAAGGATGACTTTGATGACGAAAATGATGGTGATGATAATAAAACAGATTTGGCATTGAATTTATCAGTGAAATCGATTATATTACCCGCTCGTTCTTAACAAAATGGATAACATTTTTGTCTAACTATTTTATTTCGACGACTGTGATGAAACATGAACGATCTTTGCCAGTTTGACGTTTTTCATTATGGTGCTATTTATCACTTCCTTTCTCATGGAAACTACCGATCATAGACTTTCTATTCACGTTGATCAATTCTTCTGTTTCTTCATCGTCTTCTAATTTTTATTCAAATGTAATAATAGATGGAATCCACACGGTTTGATAACTATAAATGGTTCGGTTGACCAAGTACTTGTCATTGCATTCATTGTACAAAAGAACTTCCTTTACGTTTTCTGCGCATGTGTATTACAGCACTTTATTTGTTGGATCTTTGTCAACTTAAAAAGTACCGTTTTTCCATTTCCAGCATGTCTGACAATGGGAAAAACTGTGGACGTTACACTGTATCATCTCGCTATCATCCCATATTATCTGTCAAATAAAAAGATGATCACCGTTGTTTTTCAATAGTTTTTTCAATAAGAAAATGATGGTAGAAACTTTCACGATATTGTAGTCAACAGCTGGGCGGATCAAAGATTTCACCACGACGAACATTTTGGTGCTGTTTTTGATAGTCTTTCATAATACATTTAAGTGTCAACTTGAGCCACCTTTATACAGCATTTTTCAGCCTTTTTCACCTGATATTTTGACAATATTTTGACAATATCTCGAGAAAAGCAAGATAACTGTTCGTGATTTTTTTATCAAAGATAGAGACAAAGTTAGACCTTCAAAATGACTTGAATATGTCCAGTTCATTAGGCTGGCCAGTCTAGCAATCCTTGGAACAATGGTTAAAATACAGGCAAAAATCACTGTTTCTGACTATTGTTACGACAATATCTCGAGAAAAACAAAATACCCCACCGTGAGTTTTTATCACAAGTAGAGATATGTTAGACCTAGAATATGTCAAGTCCACTAGGCTGGCCACTTGAAAAATGTCCAGGTACACTATTACTGAGGCAACATTTCTTATCTTTTTGATTAGCATTTAGCCGATTTTGATCAAACCAACTGAGCTTGAATCAACACTAATAACATATTTGGAATCAGCACTAAAAACTGAGTCGAGTCATGTGTTTTTCAAGGTTTTTCATCGAGATTTTTTTTCCTCAAAAAATTTACCCCTACTCACCCACAGGGTTTACTCGAAAACTGAATTGAATGAAAACTCCATTTTTATGGTTCCGTCACATGCCACGTGGAGCTATACTAGGATTTTAAACGGTTTTACCTTGATTTATACTGTCCAAATGGTTTTCTTTTTGACATCAGTTTTCGAGTAAACCCTGTGGGTGAGTAGGGGTCAATTTTTTGAGAAAAAATCTCGATGAAAAACCTTGAAAAACACATGACTCGACTCAGTTTTTAGCTAGGATTTAAAAAAATGGCCAACATTATGGACTTGACATATTCTAGGTCTAACATATCTCTATTTATGATAAAAAAATCACGGTGGGGTATTTTGTTTTTCTCGAGATATTGTCAAACCAATGGTCCTAAATGATCATTTTCAGGTTTTTTCAGATCATCTTGACCACTGTTGCTAGGATTTAAAAAAATGGCCAACATTATGGACTTGACATATTCCAGTCAGTTTAAAGGTCTAACATATCTCTGCTTATGATGAAAAAATCACGGTGGGGTATTTTGTTTTTCTCGAGATATTGTCGTAACAATAGTCAGAAACAGTGATTTTTGCCTGTATTTTAACCATTGTTCCAAGGATTGCTAGACTGGCCAGCCTAATGAACTGGACATATTCAAGTCATTTTGAAGGTCTAACTTTGTCTCTATCTTTGATAAAAAAATCACGAACAGTTATCTTGCTTTTCTCGAGATATTGTCAAAATATTGTCAAAATATCAGGTGAAAAAGGCTGAAAAATGCTGTATAAAGGTGGCTCAAGTTGACACTTAAATGTATTATGAAAGACTATCAAAAATAGCACCAGAATGTTCGCCGTGGTGAAATCTATCGATCTATATAGTTTCCAGAAGAATCCGTTGAGAAAAAGTCAGTGGGCCGATTTGTGTTCTTATGCGCCCCCCTTCTTTGTTTGTTCATTTTTCTGGCCAAATTCTCAGTAAGGTCCATATTCGTTGAGATGGTGTACGTATCATGGTGTACACCTGTTGCCTTCGAAGTCCAATCAAAATCGGTCTACAACGAAGTTTCCTGTAACTAGTTCGATGTAAGTATGACCAAGTACTTGTCATTGCATTCATTGTACAAAAGAACTTCCTTTACGTTTTCTGCGCATGTGTATTACAGCACTTTATTTGTTGGATCTTTGTCAACTTAAAAAGTACCGTTTTTCCATTTCCAGCATGTCTGACAATGGGAAAAACTGTGGACGTTACACTGTATCATCTCGCTATCATCCCATATTATCTGTCAAATAAAAAGATGATCACCGTTGTTTTTCAATAGTTTTTTCAATAAGAAAATGATGGTAGAAACTTTCGCGATATTGTAGTCAACAGCTGGGCCGATCAAAGGTTAAAGATCTTTCGCGAAACTAGAATATTTGAAAGATATGCGGAAACCACGAAACATATGTGTTATGTCACGAGACCTAAACTGCACAGAGATACTGTAGCATCAGTATACTACTGCGTGTTTATATAGAAGAAACATTTCCTTTCCAGGAAATGTATTTCATATAGTCACTATCTCATCATGCCATCCTGTG
>CAJNOQ010002292.1:0-25146 GCA_905250885.1 Didymodactylos carnosus | reverse complement strand
AGCGAAGGAAACTACATCAGAATAATATATTTTGGTTATGAGTCAGCATCAGATTTGATCGAGATATAAGGATTTTAATTTTTGCTAGTAACAGGCGAAAAACCGGTTTTTCATAACAATACCTCTGGCGAAGTTATATTCATTTCTACACAAAACAAATGTTACCACTATGGTCAGCGTAATCGATTATCTATAGTCCATGGCATTTTGAGATTCCCAGAGATGTCTGCTCAGAGATAGACACGTGCTCGAGGAAAGCGATCCCTGCCCGAACGACGATAACCAGAGAGCCGGGAGTTGCATAATTTTGTAGAGTAACGTCCGAACTATCTACGCATGCAAAAAATTACTAACATTGTATGTTAGTTTTCTGAGAACGAAGCTGGTTTTCCAAAGATCCTCTGGAAACTCGATCTCTGGAAGTTTTTCAAAAGTTGCTTCCGCTTGCGAAAAGTTCTGCTCAAGTCTTGGCTATTGAACAGCGAAAGTCGTAGGTCTCTATCTCATTCCTATCAAAAGTTATTCAAAAAGCAACCAGCGGTCTGACCATTTGGAACGGATAGTAGTCACCAAGCAAACTGTAGTTCTGGACAGAAGGCCAGCCTGACACAGAGTTCTTTTCGCTCAATTGCCTGAGCTTCCCATACTCACTCACTAACTACATACTAGCACCGAAGTGCCAGTGTATGTCACAACGTAGTGGGCATGCTAACAGATGGGTGATACGAGGCAAGAGCCGTTAGTAACACGCTATCTTTGGAGTATGTGCCGAACAACATCACCGCTCAACCATAGCGCTCTCTTGAATATGAATGAAACGTAGTTTGGACTCTTGGCTAAATACACCTGTTGTTAGTCACTGTAATTCAGAAAGAAAACACCGGTGAATTATTATTTTGGCAAAAATAAAAAGTGATGTTTCTATACAAATTCTATCAACCATTAAACGAGTTACTTAAGAAAAGGTAATCTGGCCAAGGATGTTTCATTCAAATAGCGTTCTAATCAAGTAAACAATCATTATCCAAGAACATGTTATTCCCACTGCTGGTTGTTGCTACTGTTCTTATATCAAATGTTGGTGCTATCAAAGGTAGGATTCCATTTTAACTATATATATGTGTTCACACCGCTTTCTTCTTGTTTATAGCTCATAAGAAATTACTTCTAGCAGAAAATCGAAAAGAGGGTATGTAAACGCAAAATGCTTTTGCTTACTGATTCTCTTAGATTCAAAGTGTTTTTATAGGTATTGATCATAGTTACTTGGTTATATTTAAATCACATGAAAACGCTGTTGAATTTCGAGATGAGCATTTATTAACCATGGGCATACAAGCAAAACATTTATATGCAATAGGCACACGTTTTGTTGGTTATGGAGCTGTCATCACGGATAAGAAAGTATTAGACAAAATTTTAGACGATAGAAATGTTCAGTTTGTTGAGCAAGATCAACGTGTTAAAGCACATAACATTCAACACAATGCACCATGGCATTTGGTAAGATTTTATTTTCTTAGTAAATTCTCTTTTAAGCATTGGTGCCCACGGAATTGTTGTTGATTGGTTTTAGGCTCGAATCTCCGATAAGGGTAAAATTGATAATTATAATAAAGCTCAATATATTTACCAGAATCATGGTGCTAAAGATGTCACAGCTTACGTTATTGACACGGGTATTCGTTGTAGCCACGAGGAATTTGAAGATCGGTGTCAATATGGCTTTGATGCAACGGGTGAAGGTAATGGAGATGGAAATGGTCATGGAACACATGTAGCTGGACTTATTGGCAGTAAGACGTATGGTGTTGCTAAAAAAGTCTCGTTGATTGCGGTTAAAGTACTTAAAGCAAATGGTCAAGGAACTTCCACGGATACAGTCGCTGGTATTAATTGGGCAACCAAAGATTATTTATCAAATGGTAAAACGGCGAGTGTCATTAATATGAGTCTTTCTGGTCCAAAGTCACCGGGTCTAAGAGCAGCTATTCTTGCTTCCGTTGAAAAAGGTTTGGCATATGCTGTTGCAGCAGGAAATGCCAATTCAGATGCGTGTGATTTTGATCCAGCTAGTTATGGCTTTGTTGTAACAGTTGGCGCAACAGATTTGGATTCAACTATTTTAACAAGGAATTCAGATGATCAAGTAGATGAAATAGAAGATGGTCGTAGCCAATTTTCAAATTACGGTAAATGTGTTAAGATATTTGCACCTGGTGGCGCTATACAGTCAACATGGTCGACCAATGATCAAGCAATAAATACAATATCAGGCACATCAATGGCTTCGCCAATAGTAGCCGGTGCGATGGCGTTGATTTTACAGACTCATCCAAGATTAAGCCCGGCAAAATTGAGAAAACGTCTCATACAAAATTCAACAAAGGGGTATTGTCTCTAAACAGTATTCTGTTTGATACTATAATCATCTGTCTTTTCGTGATTTAGTGTTGTTCGTTTCGACTGTAAAGACGTTGCTCAAACTGAAAACTCCACATGTAAACAAACTGTAAATCGAATGCTTTATGCAAAACATTAATTATTCATGAATTTGGTTAGTCATTTATCGTTATGATTGAACAGAAACATGAATTTTTATTTTGTTTCATCGTCGTGTGGCTGGATAAAGAAATATTATTTTTAAAAGCAACAATAGCAATATGCGACAATCCTGATGTTAATTTTGCTTAGAAAATTCTCTTTTAAGCATTGATATTCATGAACTTGCTCTTGAATAATTTTGGCTCAAAAAGCTTTCAGGTCGTCGGAAAGGGCTACAGAATGAGGTATAACGTACTTTGCCAGATCCTAAGCTTGTTAGACTTATTGGTCAAAAAATGAAAGACGTATTCTTCGTGTTTTTCCAATTCATTTTGGTGATTTTAGTGACATGGGGCCTTTGTTAAATTGAATCCTGTTTGATGAAACAGTGCTCTGTTACAGAAAAAGTATCAGTCGGATGTCATGCCTAGCTCTCTCTAGACATGCTGCCCTATTCCATATGTACCTCTTTCTTTGTTCATTTATATACACAGACTACTTTTTCTTTCCATTATATGTACACATTCTCTCCTTTTTCTATGTAGTCATTTTTATTTATTTGTTATTGTACATCAATGAGCTAAACTGACGTAAAGTTTACTCTTTTCTTTGTCTATATGCTTATACTAAACACATTATAAAGAGACCAGATAACTATATAAGAATATATATTTATTTTCTATTCAGTTGGTACAGAAGTGTCGTATAGTTAACATCAATTTACGTTGTGCTAGTCTGTGTTTGTAATCTTCTTCACTCCATTTTAATAAAATACTAAAATATAATCATTCATAATCAGCACAACTCAGGGGTAAGTCATTCAAGCTATTCTAAATATCGTCATTTTCCAGCTCCAAAACAGGAATACAGTGGTAAATTCAGGAGAAACGACGGGGCAGCTCTAATCTCCTGTGAGAGGAATTTAGAACTAACAAGTGGGGGGAATACAGTTTGATAATTCATTTGATGATCTTATCATCGAACACAACCAGATAGTTCATTGTGCAGAATCAATTTGAAAAATCAGAATCGATAGGTGTCGTGTGTCATATGTGTTTGTGACCGTTCCTTATGGTTGATCTCAATTCGAGTACAATACATCGTTATCTTTCTTTTGTTCGTTTATTCGCTCGTTCGTTCGTCCGTTCATTTTTCGTTATTCTCATATCAGCTATTCATTAGAATAGACTGGATTTTCGTCGTTCTTTATTCACATCGTGGAACAAGAAGCCCAAAGACAAACGAAATTAAAAGAAATTAAAGGGTGTCTGTGTTCTGGCAACGTGACATTCCCGGGAGACGTAAGCACGAAGAAGAAGAAGCAGTTATCACACATTTTTGATTGAAATATGAGAATGTTCAATGGATAATGCACCATCATAACACAAGATCAAAAAAACATTTAAACGATTTTAAGATTAACGAACTACTACTATGTCCACAATTACATCCCACAATTTCTCTACATACAGCAAAAAACGATACACGTCGGCTACCGAGCCCATCTAGATTATTCAACACATCTCCTCCATCAAATAGTGTGTCAGACACATTCGCAGGTTTAAAGCCGATTTCATTTGATAGTTTACCAGAAGAAGAAGAAGATACACATCTTATGGATCAGCAACAACAATTAGAAGAAGAAAATCAGAGTGAATTAGCACAACTGAATCAAGTATATCAAGGAGCTAAACTAATCGAAGAACAAATTTTAGAAACGATCCGGGAATTCAAAGCAACGGACGCGGATGAAGCAAGTCAGTGGCTCACCGGCGTTGAAAGTGTTTTTCGGAAATTAAACTATCACCCGTTATGCTGGCCATTAGAAGCGTCAAAACGTTTTCGAAATGAGTCAATGCATTTATGGTATGAGGAAAGTCAAACTGTTGTGCATAATGATTGGGACCAGTTTAAACAGCGGTTGATGGAAAAGGTACGAGATCCTGTAAGAGTTCAGTCAAAGTCAAAACCAACTCAACAGCAGCAGCCGTCAAGCCAGACATTTGAATGCTACAGGCAGAAACAATAGTCAAGTAGTGCAGACATTCGTGAAAATTTTCAAAAATTCTCTGGTATCGAAGATCCTGAATTATGGGTAGAGTCAATAAATGAAACATTTGCAGAGATCCGAAATCAGAGTCTCGCTTGACTTCCATTTTTAAAGATAACATTTTAGACTACCTATCTATGGAAAAAATGAAAATAGTTTTATTATAAGCTTTTAATTAACAGCTCATTAACGAAGTGGAAGTTAGCTTTCGTCCGCTACAGCTAGATAGAGCAGAGGAGTAGGACATTTTTCTCGGTTTGGTATGAAAATTTCGTTGACAGCAAGAAAGAAGATAGTGTCTTTCTGGTTGTATGCTCATTTTTTTGAATGATAACACGAAAACTTCTATATAACGTACCTTTGTTATACTTTTCTTTGTATGAAGGTCGTTGGCATTTGAACGCTGAAAGTGCAAAGACAATGAATACGGTAAAGCGATTTTTCTTCTTGAAGATTAATATGTAGCTAAGTGAAGGTTGCTAAGTTACACGAAAAGCGAAATCTATATAGGGTCATGCAAAAACGGCGCCATCACCAGGTTAGGGATCGCCAAAAAGTGACAGACTATCACAGGGCGGCTCTGCAGATTATGCTAAGACAGAAATAGTTTCGGAGTTTTTCGTCAGTTGTTATAAGAAATCTTCTGCATCGACTTTTCAACTAACAATTTACAAAATAGTAATCAACGTTTTTCTTAGCTGATGTAAACGAGATGATAAAGAAGCTTAAAAACAAAAATCTGTAGAAATCGTTATATCCAGTTATAATTAAAATAATAATTAATAATTAATGTTAATATCCAGTTTTTGAGATTATATTCTGAGTTTGGGTCACAACTGCATCATTTATTTCTCTATAATTTTCTGGCATTGTGGGAAAAACCTTGATAAAAGCAATTCATAAAAAGTGTGCCCGAAAGTGGTTTTCGAACTATCGACCCCTCGACAGAACTACCCACACCTCCGGAAAATTTTCCGCATCTTTTCTTATCGCGAAAACAAATAGAAAAAGAAATAAACATTAAATTGCTAGGAGTTTATTTAAGCTCTGACCTCACATGACGATCTCATCTTGAGACTATCCCGAAAAAATGCTTGGCACGGTGAACCGCACGTTTAAATTAGCTCCATCGTTCATTCGCTTACACATTTACAAAACCCGATTATCAGACATTTGGGCACGCGATACTTGGGCGCCGACATTAGGGCGTGCACATCATTTGGGCGCGAACGACAAAAAAAAAGTCGATATTTGCACATGGCTAGATTTGCCTTTCAACAAGAAACAATGTTATACGTCCAGTTTTTTGAAATTCTTTTTCATTGCTGAGAAAATTCATTTTTTCTAAATCTGAGGGGAAAAGTCGTAATTCTGTCAGTAATTCCCAACTTTCTCAATCAGAACTCAATTTCTATGTAGTACATATCATATTTGGAGTCAGGATCGAAAGGTAAGTCGATTGATGTATATTTCTACCATATACGAGCACGTTAATTTTTTCGAATTTTCATGTTGAAAAACCATTGAGATTTTCACCGAAAAAACAAAATTCAAATAAACATTTCGAAATACAGATCAATCGGCTCAGTTTCGATCCTGACTTTGAATATGATATTTGCACTGCATAAAAGTTGAGTTCTGATTGAGAAAGTTGAGAATTACTGACAGAATTACGACCTTTTCCCTCAGATTTAGAAAAAATGGA
Source organism: Didymodactylos carnosus (assembly GCA_905250885.1). Classification (NCBI taxonomy): domain Eukaryota; kingdom Metazoa; phylum Rotifera; class Eurotatoria; order Philodinida; family Philodinidae; genus Didymodactylos; species Didymodactylos carnosus. The sequence goes on along the minus strand of CAJNOQ010002292.1, from coordinate 18,847 downwards.
TTTTCTCAGCAATGAAAACGAATTTCAAAAAGCTGGATTTATACTTCTGTAGAGCTTGAGATGCCACATCGAACGGTGTAAAAGTTTTGGCTCTAGGACCTCTCCAGAGGGAATTGAAAGACTTACAAAAACGATTGATGGATTTGGATCACTTTGGTTTCCGGCTTTGCCAAAAATCGAGTTTTCCTTTTGCGCCTTCAGAAAGTAATTCTATAGATTCAGCTTTTGATGCTGAATCTGAATATGCTAACCGCAAAGCTATACAACACTTCCTGGTGAAACTACACGGCTTTTTCTGAAAACGGGTATTTTTCCGTTCTAAAATTAGCTAAGGAATATCATCACTAACAGAAAACTTTTGAACCGCCTCTTCCAACTTTTCTGGATGCTGAGCAGTGACACGCTCATGCGTAGATGGAGCAATCAGTCACAACTTTTTTGCAATATGCTGGACAACAACCTTCTTTTTTCCTAAACATTTTGAAAGTGCCGTTAATTAACTTTTTTGATAGCTTTCCCAAACGGCAGACGACTTTTAAATGCAACAGGTGGAGGTTTATTAATTAATCGTTTTGTTTTATTCTTAAGATACTTTTTTTGACGTAAATTATTCTTTGTACGCAGTGCTGCTAATTCCACCAGATTGAGTTTCGTTTTCGTTGCTTTTTTATTATCACGTTCTTTTTCAAGAAAATTTTCGTATTTTACTTAACATTTTTTCATTATCTCGCGATATTTTTTCATACGCTCCGCTGCACTCTTACCCATATTGTAAAAAATCAAATCAAAGCAACGACTTACCTTAGAAAAGAATAATAGATGAATGATAACAAGATGCTCTTAGAAAAAAATTTAGATGTAAGCGCTTTTTCAGTGCAATGGTGTGGATCGTTTTATTTTAAATTCCGACGTTTCGATTTATTTAAAAGTCATTTTCAAGGATATAAAACTAAAAGGTCTCAAAAGAGTGAGATAAATTATATATATGCATGTTGCGCAGTCATTGTACTTTCTACTCTTTTCTTACTATCTTTCTCGTTCTACTTTCTAACCTATTCAAGAACTAGAATAAGCTAAACAATAAGAAAGGAAAACGAGAAAAGGATTGACGTTGTTACATATGAGTGTATAGTAGAGATCTGCACGTGCACGAGAATTCTCGTGGCCGCGGGCGTGCCCATACTGCCCGCGGGTATGGACAAGCACGCACAGACTTGAAAGACACACTGACGAGCAACTACTTCCCTTCGACGGGCACTGGCTTCTCAAAAAGAAATTTTAAATTTTTTGAGCAACAACATGGTACGAAGTTACGGGCACGGGCAAATAAATCTTGCCGGTGCAAATCTCTAGTGTATAGTCTATCTCATCTTGACCAGCACATTTACTTATTTTATCTTTCCTTTTTACGAATTATACCTGCAGGAAAGATCATCGAAACCGAGTGAGTTGTACAATTTAATTTAGAGTCTAACTTTTTAATCAAGCTTTCCTTTGTGAGTAAATAGTACGAATGATTATCGTGATTATGGTACCTATTGAGTCTTTCCTGAAAATTTCCTTGAGTCAGCATGAGATTTGATCGAGATATAAGGATTTTAATTTTTGCTAGTAACAGGCGGTTTTTCACAAAAATTCTTCTGGCGACGTTATTTTCATTTCTACACAAAAGCAACTGTTTCCACTATGCTCAGCGTAGTCGATTAACTATATTCCATGTAATTACGAGATTCCCAGAGATGTTTGCTCGGAGATAGACACGTGCTCGAGGAAAGCGAACAGTGTCCGAAAGATGACAGCTGGAGAGCCGGGCCTATCGAGTAGCATTCGGACTATCTATCCATGCAAAAAGATTATTGACATTGTATGTTAATTTTATGAGAACGGAGCTGATTTTCCAAAGATCCTCTGGAAATCAGATCTTTTAAATTTTTTCGAAAGTTGCTTTTGCTTGTGAAAAGTTCCGCTCAAATCTTGGTTATCGCACAGCGGCGCTAATGACAGAGTGAGTAAGCAATCTTTATTTCTACGATCCAAGAGCAAAATGTACTTAGTAGTTCGTGCATCCAGTTGCCTGCAGTCGATTATTCTGAACGGTAATGTTATCCCAGTAGTCATCGTCAGTAAATGACTTGAACAAAGAACTAAAGTCTGTTGGATAACGATCCGATGATGCTAGTTCAAGATCTAATTTGAAAACGACTAATTGCAGCAACGAGTCAACTAGCTCTTTTACTCGTTTACCGTTAAACTCGGCTACTTCTGAAACACGACCAGTCAGATCAAAACTTGTCAAGTTTGGCAGTGATTTTAATAATGATTTTAATGATTGATCGAATATTGAGCGATAAAATATGTTGCAAGAAGTTTTTAGTGTAATACTTTTGATGGACGGAAAGATCGATGTGTCGGTTTTCGAGATTCGAATGCCGCAATCAAAATTACTCAACCCCACATTCAAGTAGACAATTTTAGGACAGCATTTAAGTACGAAGAGTAAGTCGTAGATATCACAGTTATAAAGAGTCACATGGATAAGATTGCTCGTTTGTGTCAATATGTTCGTCTTACCTTCAAGAACAACAACATAATTAGATTGAACTGAAAACGTTATCAACTGAGGCAAATAGTTTTCGACGAGTATCATTTGACTAACGCGAGTTAAATGCATATATTTTCGTGATCGAACGTCGATGATAAGTGTTCTTAATTTTGATGCAAATTTCAACCGGTGTAACAAGGACAATATAGAGTTCAGTTTGAAACGATCATTAATCTTTACCCATTCGAGATGATCGAAATGTGCCTTGTACATACAAGACGGATAACGTGTAAAGGAGTCAATTCGCCGTGTTAAAGTTAGTGAGATGAGGACATTACTATAACGACCAAGATGGTCTCGACAGAAAGCGTCATATGATTTATCCGGTATGGTGGATGTGTCATGTGACAGACGAAGATAACGATCGTTTAAAGTACTATCGAAACGACCATTAAGGCCAAAGAATGCATGATGCAGATGAAAAGCGTCCAAATAATGAAATATAGCGAGATGAATTTCATCACTGAGATGCTCAAATCTCGTGACCATAATGAAATATATATATGTGGTGCTATAAAAGTATCATCATACAATTAATATAATATCCTTATATTGGTATGCGGACAAACAAGCAGATGGATCTAAAGTGTCGAACTGGAAAATGATTCTTTCGTAGAACCATCACTAATCTGATTGCAGTGTTAGAAAAAATGCTGGTGGTTATTAGAATAATGATCAACATTTTCTCTAATAGGTTCCTGTGGTGCAAGAGTACTACGGAGTATACTCCATAGTACTCTTGGATTACGGGAACTTCGCATCCTAGAATGCCGAACATAGATAAGCCATCGAAAATCACCTAGAAGCCTCACAACTACATTCTTAAAGAAGTATGTGGAACATGATTTCCCACTGACCTTTTAGTTCCCAAACTATTTCGTCTAGCTGAAGATTAAACCTTAGATAAAAATAAAGTTAAAAGCTGTTTAATTTCGATGACTAAAGATTTGGATCGAACCGTACAGGAATGCGGTATTTCGATGATGCTGAATCTGACTATAACTATGAACTACCACCACCGACGTGAAAATGTTAAAAACTCTAGATTGTACTGATCTTAAAAGAATACAGCTAATTCAGACGTGCGGCGAATGTGAAGAAAGGTTAAATAGACTACGAAGGAAAACTAATATTTCATTTCTAGAGTATATGCTAGAATACGTATCCTGATTTCGTCGCTTCTACCAAATACTTTTATCAACTCATTTAAAACCAGTTTTCAGTCCAACTTGAGCAATCCAAAAGTGAACGATACCTGTTTAATTAGTTCGAAAAAAATTGTGTTTTTCATGAACGCGCGGTACAATGAGAAAATGTTGACTTGTTTTGCACAACTGTTCCTATAAAGAACAACGACATCTTCTCTCATTGGCTCTTTCATATTCGCCACTTACTTTACATCACTCTCCTTTTGTGTGTGTTAATCTTTTTCTCACTGGTCATTTCACATTCACTCTCTCTTTGTCAGTTGTACTATATGCTCACTGTATAGCCAATACATTTCAGTCCATTCATGAATATACTCAGTGTTAAGAGGAATTTTTTGTTCACACATTCAAAAAAGCTACCTAAATCTTTTATACCAGGCGGTGCACGATCGTTTTCGCTGAAATACGTCGGTCGTATAAACGACACCATGTAAACGATGAAATACGATGAAGTTACTCAATCAGCGTTTAAAAATATTAAATTCGGAAAGAACGCAACTTTTCACCTCTAGAAAGTGAATACAGAATCATGACGTTAGCTTTTGTTCAAAAGTTATACAACTTTCAAAATCTCATCTTCACTTTCACGTGCTGCTCAACTATACTATTATTTTTAACCTTAGAATCATGAGGTGGTAAGGTCTAATAGTAAGATGTGAGACTTGTAATAATAATAACATCCAGAGGAAGTATAAAAGTTTGATTCTCGGTGCCAGTAAATACTTTTTTTCTTCGTCGTATACGACAATCGTAAACCACCGTTTACAACGTGGTAAACGACCAGTCAAAATATGATATCGTAATACTGCACGTGAGAATACCACACGTATATACCACATTACTATACTGTTTAGTGTCGTGTCCAACATCGTACACGACAGTCGTAATCATGGACCTGGGTAGATGCATTTCGACGTAAAAATCGCTTTCTTGTAAAAAAAATGACGTCGGAAACAGTCCTTGAGGTTGTAAGATTGCACGCCGTGCTATGCAATTTGACAAAAAAATTAGAAAATTTCCTTCGTATATCATATTGACAAATATGAAATGACACCGATGTATGACCGATTTTCACATATCTGAGTATTCTTTTGTTTTCAAACATAATTAAAAGCTTTTTAAACCAACAAAGTAAAAAATGTTGAATGATCAGTAACAAAGATAGTAAACAAAAATTCTCTTATGAAGTTATAGAAGCTGTAAGTTAGAAATAAAGGAGAAAATCACATTACAGAAGGTACGTTAGAAAAGGTTTTTGACTGGCTTCAATAATATCATTACACAACCTCTTTCAATGTTGTTTCTTATAGCCTTTTACCTATTTTTAACAGTTTTTCTTGAATTATTATTTCTAAATAATTTGATCGAGTGATTCTCCTAATACAATTGATTTATGATTATTACAGCACTTTATCCTACTGAAAGATGAAGTAGTTGTTTTTAAACTGGAAACTGTTTATTGATATCATTTCCTCTAATCGTCGTTTTGGTTTGTTTAGATTGCACTGATGCATTTGTTAATGATGAAAAAAATTTCCAAAAACTGGCTAAAACCGACTGTTTTTCAGCTTCAGTTTTGTAGCCTTTTCGTACGACAGTACTGATCGATTCATCGCGCACCTCTGCAAGGCACTTTGAATAATTTTTTTCGACATCTACAATTTAGATTACATATGACTATATAAGACATAAAACCAACTAAACATGTTTACCTATTGCACCTTGCACATTCCAAATGGTAATATCTCATATCATGTTTAAATGCTTCTTCTTTGATAGTAACCGATCTCGTACATTTATCACAAATGGGTATTTGTTCAGTCTTACAAAAAAACGGGTAGCGTCAGCTTTTTTCTATCAGACTGCCGACGAATGGAATGCTTCACCAGAAACGGTTGTTGCGGCACGTACTCTAGGTCAGTTCAAAGCAATGCTGAAATGTCATTTGTAAAGTTGAGGCGTTTTTTGAGTTTTGTTTTTTGTTTTTGTTTCTGTACTCTATTCTGTAAGAGTGAATCTATAGATATAAGCGCGTATTCTCTCTCTATCGTGGTGTTGTTACTCCAGGTGGCAATGTGTATAAGTATGTTTTACGTTTTCTGCTTTCCTACAGCAGCTCTTTCTTTGTAAAGTCAGCATTTGTTTGTAAAATAAAATCAAGTTCAAGTTCAAGCTTGTATAGTTGTTATTTTACTGCGCATATTTTCAAGATTTGACGCATGTTCTTTACCTTGAAAAACATCAGTGATATGTTTACTACACGTTAAACATTGAAATCGACCATTTAACATATCGACAAAATTGTGACCTAAATAGAATATAGAAGTAAATCATTCGAATGAAATGAACGGACGTTCATTGTTCATGTGTAGAGAAGGAGAGAAATGGAAGAAATATTTATTCAGCAATGGACGTTCATAGTTTTATATTCAGAACAGTCAGTTGCAAAGGGTTCTATTTCTTTCCGTCAAATCTCAGCCACTCGAGTCATGACACGGCAACCGATAATCGGGTCAGAAGACAAAAGCAGTAGCAAATAAAAGCTTTAAAAGTCAAAGACAGTCTCTGATGGATGACGGTTTTTCTGTTGAGCTTATAAAGAACCATCAAGCTGGTTTCTAAGAGAACAAATCTGAAGACTAGTGTGTAGGCATGGAACAGTTTCAGTTCCTATTGTTTCTAGTAACTGGTTATAGCCATTTCAATTCTGCATCTTTCTATATACAAACTATGCCTAATCTCTGTCTATAGAAGAAACTGTAATCATTTTTATGTACCACTATAGGAAAAAATCGAGCTATCTCTCAAGTATTTCTCCAATATTTTTATGAAGGCATACTTTTAAAATAATGTGTTATAGATCATTTTGTAGCCCGTGGAATTCTCTGTCAAGCGGTATATGATACTTGACGCTTGCTCTAAGCGAAAGCGATGAAATACTGAAAATACTCTGAGTGCTTGTTTCTCTATCTAACTTCTTGAGATTGGAGAATGGAAAATAAAAACATTCTTAAGGATATACATGTTGAGGAATAAATAAAAATTTATTTTTGTGAGAAATATTGTAAGAAATTGAAGTATTTAACTAAAAAGAAAAAAGTGTGGCTGCGGAAAATGTTTTTGCTCTTACCAGCGTTTGTATTTATTGCTAGAGAAAGATGATAGCAAGATAATGGCAAGTGACCGATTTTTGGATGCTGGTGAACAATCTCTTCGATGGTTAGGTCCAATACATGGTTATGAGAAACTGGCTTTAAGTTTTTTGTGCCCGGAATTAAGACAGCTCTGTGCCCGTTTATGATTTTTTGTGCCCGATCCGGATACAAAAAAGTCTTTTTACATTTTCCCGGAGATAGATATGTCCCCGGATTTGATTGATTTGTGCCCGGTTTTAATTAGATTTGGAATAATAATGAGAAAGATCTCAGCTTATTATCACCATTTATTTGATGAAGTAGTGGCAGAAATAGAAAGAAGAGAGAGAATATGTAAGTAGAACAGCTAAACACCAGACAACTCATTTTCTACTTTTCTTGATCTTCCGCGTCGTTTCTGAAAATTTTGTAATTTTACTAGGTCTTTTACAATATAATAACCAAAATGAATCATTAAACCAATAGCATGCTCATATGTATTCAGGCGATATCTGTCAGGATAACTTATGTTCATCTCTAGTTCTACTATGAAATTTTCTTGCGCACAAACCGGGTAAAACTTCGGCACATATCTGTCTTCGGACACAAAAGTGTAAAATGATTTTATTATACCCGGATCGGACAGAAAAAATTTTAAACGGGCACAAATGTGCCTTAATTTCGAACACAAAAATATCTTCATCCTGAGAAACTTTCATTAATGACACTAGAAGAAGTTATTCAGCAGCCTATCAGTAATTTTTTTGAATATCTGCCAGCATGAATTAATACAGCTAAAGAAAACTGTAAAATACCACTAGACGATCTCACGGTCGATGAATCAGCTTTAGTTTATTTATATACTATGGAATGGCCACAAGGCTGTTCAAGTGTTTATCGTCTATTAAATAAAGATCGTATTAAACTCATACATGGTTTGCTTATTTACTTAGGGCATACCAAAAGTAATGACGCTATCACTTTATTTCCTTATAGAAAGCTTCAAGATATTTTCTTTTTTTATGCAGTTACAGACAAAACGATGCTCTATTTTTCTATGCTATTTCATCACTATTCAACTAACTATAAAATAAATAATAACTAATAACTATAAAATTTTCAAAAGAAAAAAAAAAGAAGCTGTTTATTACGATATGTCATGATTATATGAATGCTGATATTTTTTGAATAAGTTTTGATAGAAACATGGAAGAGAGCTGCGGTTTTCACCATTGAAAAGAGAAGAAGAAGACGCATCGAACCGTATAGTACAGATTTTTTAACCTGTTTTTTGTAAGGTTTCCAGTCGACCTTTTAAAGAACAAACCTTTCTCGTGGATTGTTGACAGTGAATTTTCAATAATCAGGTTCACATTCCAACCGCTGCTCAAAGATCTGCAAACTGTGAAAGACTGAGGTGTTTGAATTTAATTATTTAGGGATAATATATATTCTAGTCGAACCTCTAATACGATTTTCTAGCAAATTTTTTGCTTTTTCCTTTTTTTCATTAAAAATGCATTTTTCAGACGGTTAGAAAATTTAATAAAAAAAAACCTTCGAAAATCATACTAGAAAAATCGTAATATACGATTCGATGCATTTTCATCTCCTCTTTCCAGCCGTAAAAACCGCAGTTCTCTATCTTGTTTCTATGAAGAGTTATTCAAAAAATACCCACGAGCATTCATGTTATCATCACACATGCGAAAGCAATAGGTCTTATCGAAATCTTATAATTATGACATTAGGTGAATAGTAATGAAATAGCATAGAAAAATAGAGCATCGTTTTGTCTATAACTGCATAAAAAAAGAAAATTTCTTGAAGCTTTCTATAAGGAAATAAAGTGATGGCGTCATTACTTTTGATTACCTAAGTAAAACTACTAGGCATCTAGCAAAATTGAAGATATCTCTTCTAGCACAAGATATGCGTGTGCAAACATTGCGATATATGTGACGTAAAAGAACGAGGCAGAAAAAGACGTTTAAAAAAGTGTTGAAAAAATAAAATAGTGAATGAAAGTAACGTAACGCTGCACTGACTTTTCCTCTTTCTTCACACGGCAAACGAGAAAAAGAGAATATCTATCGTTGATAGATATCTTGAAGATGTACGTCGTGCATATGCGAGAAGAGATATCTCCAATTTTGCTAGATGCCTACTTATTACTGCGTTTTATAAATTATCATCGTTTCAAAAAATAGTTTGGCATAGTGTCAAATTGAATTTAAGTGAGAATTATGAATCAGCGGATCAAGAGAAAGTATGATGAGATTTTAGTTCTTGTACAGAATCAATAAAAACATTAGAATCACCACTGTTTTTTGGTAAAGAAGGTATACGAACATTTTTTAGTATCCAATGTAGAAACGGTAAACGAATCAAAGAACATTCCGCATTATAAGATTGAAAATGAAATTTTATTGTTGCCAGTAACGTGTTTTAAGGTTGTCGATCGAGGTGAACTATCAACCGGGTTAACTTTTATTCATTTGGAAGAAATAACTCCTACACATTCGTTTGTGCCATCACCATTTTAAGGTTTTATATTATTTTTCTTGTCTGAGTGTGTTTGGATTTCTTTTTTTAATTAGATTTTATTCTAATGATTTTATTATTGAAAATATGATAACGAGCAATAAGAGCCTATTGGAGTTTCTTGATTATTTGTGATCAAACAGTAATTGTGATTGGAAATTCTATACATGTAAATTTTTATTTAATTTCTAATTATTTTATTGCTCTTTTCTAATTCTATCAAGGAGGGTTCCCCCATTTAGATTTTCGCCCAATGTTCCCAGTTTGTAGAGGATACTTTGATGTATATATTCTGAAGTTTTCTCGGCTTACTGACATTATGTGGCTGAGAAAAAAATTAATTACTTTAAAAAACATTGTTAATTTTTTAAACAAGCGACTATTATTAAAAGAATTCCTGCCTATTTTCCATTTATCATAAAAACTTGGTTCTTGTCTAGATCGATAGAGAAATGTGTGAAGAATATTTACTACGAGAAAATATGTAAAAAGTTTTGTTCTTTCTTTCCTGTTATTGACTAATTAGCACTAATTGACGTTAATTTAGCCTACTCTACTAGCTTACAGTTCCGTTTGCAAAATAAGGACTGAACAAAAGAGTTTAAGCTATACCTCACCTGACAGAGAATTTCACAAGCTACAAGATCGGCTAGTAGAATTTTAGAATCCAATTCATTCATTAGAATTTTTTTATAACACTCCGGCGCTCACAAATTTAACAATATTTTTTCAAGTTATTAATTTTTTTCTCAGCCAAACAATGTCCCTAAGCCGAAAAAACTTCAGAACATATACTTCGAAGTGTCCTCTACAAACCGGAAAAATTTGACAACAAAATTAAAAATTAAAAATTTTCTCTATTTTTTAGGTAAGCGAAAATATTTTCACAACATCCTGAACCAAATTTCGCTTAAAGGAAGTATTTTCAAGGGAAAGTGTGTGTACGCAAGTTGTTCAGAATTAGATTCCCTGAAATATGAATGAAGGATTTTTCAACATTCGTTGAACTGGACTTTTAAATTAAATTTTACTAATTTTAAAATTTTAAAAAACGTGTTTTCAATTTAAAACTTGAGTTTAATGAATTTTGAAAAATCTTTTGTTCATATTCCAGGGAATCTGATTCTGAACAGCTTCTGTACCCATACTGTTCCTTGAAAATGCTTCCTTCGTGCGAAATTTGGTTCAAGGTGTTTTTAAAAATACTTCTTGCTCCAAAATGCCATCGGGCAGATCAAAGCGAAATAATTCAGTTAAAGCTTGACCAACTTTTTTGTAGATACATCTTGATGTCCTCTATCGATTGACATCAAAACCGAGGTTATATATAGAGATCTAAAAATTTTATTAAACTTTAAAACATGGAGCAAAAAAACCAGACTAAACTTAAATTATTTTCTGAAAAACTACAGGTCCAGTATACCCGATGAAGATGGGTGAGCAAGATAAGATATTCTGTTAATAAAGTTTGAAGAAGTATATAGCAATCTTTATTACTGGCGGTTTAAACTAAATATAGTAATGACACATTGGATGATTAACATACTTGTTTCAATTAAAAGTCAACGGATGTTTTCGAAAAAAATGTAGTTGGAGGTATAGGAAACTACATAAATCTAAACGAATATTTCAAAAAATATCTATAAAAGCTGTATTCTTTCATATAAATGTATCTCGATGTGAATAGAGAATAGTGTTGAAATGAGTGGACTACGTGTAACAGGATCACCTAAAAGCTATGCCGACTATGCTCTCTACTGTTTTCTTTGGCCAAAAAGAAGGTTTGGTCCACTCCTTACTGAAGTCTTGCGCACGTCGCTAGGTCGTATCTACAGCTCGATGTGGATAGCATACATAACGTTCAGAATAATCGAATATATGGGCAGTTGTCATCGAGCAGCAGAAAAGAAAGGTAGAGTCAAACAAAACAATAATTTTCCAGTAAAAGTTATGGTTTGACTCGGGGCATACAGCGAAGTTTGAACAACGCTTGTTCTTTTAGATAAAGGGGCGGTGAACCACGAAAGATACATCAGAGAAGTTCTTCCAATTGCTCTCAAATGTGGCAATCATCAACGATGGGAAATGTTCCATCGTTGATACCGAAATAGGGTTGGCCAACGAATTCGTCCGATTTGAACCTTCAGACTATAGCATTTGGAACGAACTTGTTCAAGCTATCAACTCGGGATAGGTGACTACAAAACCGCGTTGAATGGATCGTATTTCACACTTTTATTCGCATTTTATAGTCGCATTTCAGATCAACAAAAACTGACATTTAATTACTCATACATAGCTCCTTTATTGGACAACGAAAAAACTGACTATTAACCCTCGAAAAACTGTCTTCTACTACGTTTTGTTCTAGAACCTGACAAGAAAACGTTTTGAAGCCTCTCGAAAGTCCTATTCATGACTTGCTGTCGTGTGAAGTTCAATTAAATCTAGATGGTATTCAGCTTCCAGAAAGTGTAAAAATTACTGACACTGAGATTTCACCAGTATTCGGTTTCTTTAGTAAAAACACAGCGCCGCTTAGCCGGAAAGAAGAATCAACTCAGACGACAAAAATTGGCATTTAATAACTCATACATAGCCTGTTTACTGCATGACAAAAAAAATGACTTTTAATCAATCGGCTGGAAACTGTCAGAAAGCAGATTTTTAACACTCATCGTTGTTTGCGCTTTACTTCACTGTGAATCATGGCCTAAAAACAAGCCTTTAACTGTTTATACTTAAAAGTATAAACAGTTAAAGGTCGATGCGAATTTTAGTTTTAGTATCAGGAAAAAAACGAATATTTAACGTTAAATGTCATCAGTTTTCAACCCATTGTCAACAAATCATTCATCCTTTTGTTTCACGATTTTAACTAATACAAATATGACACTGATTCTTTCGGATAATCTTAGAATTTTTCTGTTTTTTATTACAGTTTTTTAAAACTAATATTCACATCGATCTTTAACTGTTTATACTTTTAAGTATAAACAGTTAAAGTCTTGTTTTTAGACCGTGATTCAGCTGATCACGTCGCAAAGAATCATTTTATTTCATAGTTGACATGTATCTACTGAGAGAAAATGATAAAAGTTAACTATGGAAAAACAAATCCGTCATCTTCTGTCTTTCTTATCACTAAATTCATAATAGGAAAGTATATAACATAGGTGCAGAATCTACCTGTGAAACTGGAAAATTTTTCGATGCACGAACAGAATGTCTTTTTGCAGTATATTTGCAAAAAGATGTTTCAGTTTGTCAAAAGATTTTCCTAAATCAATAAGTTTTCCCCCGACGACCGTCGGAGCAAACAAGCAGATTCAGCAGCTCTGGTATATAAATTATTTATAAGCTCTAATTTTACAAGAAGATGCGACAATAAAACTTGAAGTTGAAAAAGTGTTGGATAAAGTAAATCAGTAGGTTTTTTACTCTGTAACAGAAACTTATGAAGTATCACGAGATTCGAGAATTTTTTCATGTGTAACTAAAATAAATAAATGAATGTGATATGGGTGGAATTGAGAGAAATCTTTTAAATTCCTTTTTGAGTGTGATTTACTTCTCTTTTTTAATTTAGTGAGCCCGGGATAGATATTTGATTTTTCGAAAATAAGGTTACTTTTTATGTCCGTCTTTTGAACAAAATTTTCAATTTCTTGTGATACAGAAGGTGTTGGTATTCCGCTTGTCATTTTTTTCCATTCATTTGTGCTAAAAGTTGAATAGGTCGGACTCGAAATACAAAGCTCAAATTCGAGTCCGAGTCCTTCGAAAAAATCTCCAGTCCGGACTCGCCCATGCTTGATTTGTAATCAGCACAGTATACGCTCGCGTTTCGCGAAAAGGACAGATAATTCAATTTTAATTGTTTGGTTGCGCATGCATAAATTTGAGTGACCGGGAAGGTTACCAAGTGTTAGTCGACTTTTAGTGAAGCATAGGCTAATTGTAGAGTACACCTCAGACTATTGCCGAGGAGGCAAACCAAAAACATTCGCTCTCAATCTATCATAAATCAATACCGCTGATTTGAAATATTAATATCAGAATCAGGATTGATCGAAGTTTGATTTCCAAAAGGTAATTGGTTGAAAACTTTGAAATTAGTCTTTATTAAAACGATCCCTCTTCCGACCTATATTCATTTCTAGCTATTAACGTCTTTAAGATAACTAGTACTGGAAACGTTTATGTTGATACAACCAAGATAGAGATGTGCACGAGTTCGCATCACAGATTCATAACTTTCAGCTATTATACTAACGCAAATATCGTACGAAAACTCATTAATATTAATAATTGCCATTCAATTTTTAGTTTGGCGTCGTACTTGTACAGAGCAAAATAGTTACTCAGTAACATACGAACAGAAGAATATCGTGGTTGATGACGATAAATACACACACAAACAACCGAAAAGAAAAAGAAGAAAAAAAGATAATAGCTGTTTTATATTCAACTTACATAGAATGAGTAACCTAAACTAAATATTTACTCGCTCAATTTTCTCTAGAAGCATAGAATGTCGTCAGTTTCAAAACGTAAGTTCACCTGTCTGAATATACACAATGACTAGCAACTCTGTCGTGGACAATAATACCTCTATCCCGATCGATCCGGATCAGTTATCAGTATCCAAACCGAAGGATGATCAAAACTCTTGCCAATTGTTTCTGGCCTCTTCATTCTTCAAATGGTTTCGAATAACTTTCATCATCATCTATGTACTCAATATTGTGGCCTGGGGTGGAATGCTGTTTCTTATCCTGGTAGGCGGCGCAAACAAGACCATGCCCGACGAAAGTACACGCAAAATCTGGATCGAAATCGACTCTCAAATACTAAACGGTCTCTTCTGTGTCACTGGCCTAGGTCTCATCCCTTGGCGAATACGCGATCTCTACCAACTTCTCACATCGAAGCATCGCCATAAACTTCTTCGACGTCATTCATACACAACTAGGCTTCTCTGGATTCGTATTGTCGTGTGGAGCTTTATAGCCAATTCTTTATTTCAAATTGGCATGGCCACGTGCATGTGGTACATGAATATGAATACTAGGCCGCCATGGCTAGTGGGCATGTTTGTTGGACTAGGAATATGCTCCGGAGCATTGGGTGGCCTGATACAGTTCGTGCAGAAGTGGAAAACGAAGAAACGGGCAAAGCAGGAACAAGACACGATAAAAATAGTGAATAATTGATTGAGTTTCTATTCATTGCAAAATATCAAAGGACATTCATGCGGAAATTGTTTCGACAGACATCTATCTCAAAACATCTTCGAGAACCATCACGCTTTGTCTCTATTTTTTCTGGTTCGATGACATCTTCTTAGCCGTGAGATTATTTCGGGTGGTATTTGCTGTTCTATTCTCTTGTTTTTCTTTTGCATTGCTTGTTTTTCTGCAGAGAACAAAGGTACCGCTTCTACTTTCCTTACTTTTGATCTTATCTTCATTCTTTTCCTTTTATGCACTATTCAATAGACTATGGGACAGTAGTCAAAGACAATAATCTCCAATATTGTCTTTTGGTCAAAGAGACTTTCCGCCTGTTTGACCAACATTTTGTGATTGGATAAAAAAGTTCTCAGTAGAACACTTCTTTTCATCAAAGTGTAGATGTATACTGGCATAGGACACTAAACTTTTTCGTGAACAGTGGTACTGGTAGCCCGATATTTCAAACCTAGACATATCTATTCTAGAATTAGCTTGCCATTCACTAATTCTGAACATTTTTTGTATCAGTTGGGATAAAAAGTAGAAATAGATAATCTTCAATTAATTTTATTTCTTGAACTATAACGTGAGTATCGCCTAAACTCATCTCGGGTACTATCATTTGGGCCAAAAGATGGATGAATATTTCCATGATAACATAAAAGTTTTTCTTTTTTGTTATGTCCCATAGTAACGAGACCTACCTCATATTATTGAGCTTAGCAAGCTAAACCAAATCGTGAAAACCGCAAGTCTCTAGCTCTTCTAGAAAAAAAGTTATAGTCATTTTACCCTCGCAGCGGAAAAATGCATCTTCGTCATTTTCCGGCGGCTTTGATCGAACTTGTAGAACGATAAATATACGCACAACCAATCGAAAGGAAAGAGAAGAAAAAAAGATAATAGCTGTTCTTATATTTTTTTAAAGTTTTTCAACCATATCATTGGACAGCCCCTTCAATTCTCCACAAAATGAGATGCTGATCAAGTTTCTACGATCTTGTGTCAAAAAGTGCCATAGAAAATACGAAAACGGCATTAAATGTGACTACATGAATTATCCGTACTTTATGGGTGGCTAAATGTCTTGGCTGTAGCTGGCGCTTTGTGTCTTTTTGATGCATTAGTAATGTCAATTGAAACCACCTAAGCTAACTTACGATTCAGAAGTAATTGGACAAATGTCGAGCATTATTTCTACAAGTTTCTGACGTGTTGGACAGTTAATTCTTTTTCCGTTGGAAGAGTAACGTCTGAACTTCAAAAAACATTGAAAAGCAAACTTGTAATGGTTGCGTTTGAATGAGAAAAAATTTAAATACCAAAGGTTACGAGAAAAGCTCTTGTAACTTCTGCCGTCTCATAACCATCTCTCTCATCAAATGTATTATTTTCGAATAACAGAGAACGTTTGAAATTATGCAGTTATAGAAACCAGAAGTATTTTGATCTCTCTTTTCAGTTATCTTTCGATCCATCGTTCAACCAGAATTTATCACAGTTTTCATTAGTTTTAGAACACATTAATCGTTACTGTTGGACTACTATTACTACCAACGAATTACTGGAAGATTGTCGAAAGTAGAAGGATCGATAGAGTTTTGCGCGAGCGACATTCTCATCTATTTGGCTTTCAGAAAAGCTTTCTCTTTTAGGCTACAGTGAAGAAATAAAGAAAAAGGCACTGTACAAAAGCTTATTTGATGATGTTTCAGGTTCAAAGCTTTTCTCACTCAAACTCAATCACTAAAAGTTTGGTTTTCTAGGTTTGTTGAACTTCAGACGTTGCTCTTTCCAACGGAAAAATAATTAACTTACCAGTACATCAGGAACACGTAGAAATAATACTCGACATTTGTTCAATTACTTTTAAATCATAGGTTATTTTTATCAGAAAAAGACAACGATCTAAACATGTTTTGTTAAGACATCTAGGCGACTAACAGTAAAACAGATGGAAAAATGCATCTAGCATGCCTTCATTACGTACCATGAGTGCATTTTGAAGCCATCAAGATGGTTTATCGAGACATTTTTTTTGACAGGGTAAGAAACCAATTTCCTTTCTGGAAGATTATCAGTGATAAGTTTCTGATTATTAAAATTAGAATGTCAGTAAGGTGCACGCAATTCGAAGTTCCACATCATTTTATTTTTAATTCAAACACACATATAGCTGGATAGTCAGGAAGCCAAGGATCACAAATATGTCCTTTTTAACCTCTCTGGTCCACTTCTTCATGGAGAAAAAACATTGTGAGGTGTTCTTTTTCTGAAAAATCACAACTTTTCAAAAAAATGTAATATCTCAGTTCTCCAAACCTTTGGAAGGCAAACGAGATAACATTCGGAATCAGTGTGAAAAATTCAATACAGAACACTACCTTTTATGATTCCAGCCCTACACTGCGGTTTTGGGCGAAGTTTTATGAAAGGATCTCAAACTGCGAGAAGTCATCTTACAAGCCTATCTCGTCCTTGGAATTACAAGATAGAGCCTTCGTTCTTATGCTCTTGGAAGCGCCTTGACACGCAGAATAAAAGTACGTTCTCTGTTTTTCAAAAATTCCTTTTCGTTGCTGAGAAAAGTGGACTCTACTGGGAAAAATGGAAATTCTGACAGTAATTCGCAATTTTCTCCGTCAGAACTTAACTTTATAAAATAAATATCATATTTGGAGTCAGCGTCAAAAGTTGAGTCGAATGATGTGCTTCTTTATCCTATTCGATCAACTTAATTTTTTTTGAATTTTCGCGTCGAAGAATTACTGAGATTTTCATAAAAAAATAAAAAACAATGAAAAATTTTGAAATATATATCATTCGACTCAATTTTTGACGCTGATTCCAAATATGATATTTATTTTATAAAGTTAAGTTCTGACGGAGAAAATTGCGAATTACTGTCAGAATTTCCATTTTTCCCAATAGAGTCCACTTTTCTCAGCAACGAAAAGGAATTTTGAAAACAGAGAACGTACTTTTATTCTGCGTGTCAAGGCGCTTCCAAGAGCATAAGAACGAAGGCTCTATCTTGTAATCCCAAGGACGAGATAGGCTTGTAAGATGACTTCTCGCAGTTTGAGACTCTTTCATAAAAAATTTCGCCCAAAACCACAGTGTAAGGCTGGAATCATAAAAGGTAGTGTTCTGTATTGAATTTTTCACACTGATTCCGAATGTTATCTTGTTTGCCTGTTCGTGATCCTTGGCTTCCTGACTATCCAGCTATATGTGTGTTTGAATTAAAAATAAAATGATGTGGAAACTTCGAATTACGTGCACCTTATATTTTATATTATTATTCACTTAAGAAGGTTATTGGTATTGTATTCTAATCTACTGTTAATGAAGATCTATGCGACAATCAAAAGCTATTCGAAACATTATCGTAATTTTATCAATCGTATTAAATGTTTGTGGAACAATATGGATATTTGAAAAAGTTCATTTTTTCAGACCGTTAACTATAGGTAAGAACGATACTAATGAATCTTTCTTCTACAAAAGATTAAATTGTAATTGTACGAGAAAAATAACACGGTCATATCATCGTCAAGATCCAAGTAAAACATCACTATGCAACGAATACTCTACGATACGTGGTCCGAATCAGAAAATTATATCAATTAGTTTATTTGGACCAAAAGAGAGTGCAAGATTTTCGCTTGATAAAACAATTGATTTATTGAATGATCTCATATCTGATATGTATACAATTTATCCCGATTGGATATTACGCGTTTATCATGATTCTACAATTGTTTCGTCCATCGCCTGTTCAATAGAGTGTAAACATTACAATGTTGACTTTTGTAATGTTAGTTCACTGTTAAAATATAATGATTTAACTGAAACTATTCCACCAAAAATATGGCGATTTTTACCAGTTGGTGATGTATTTGTGAAAATAATAAATAGTCGAGATTTAGATTCACTTCTAACATATCGAGAACTCGCCGCTGTTCAACAATGGTTATTGACAAATAAATCATTTCATGCCATGCGCGATCATCCAGATCATGATGTTCCTATGCTAGCAGGAATGTGGGGATTGCGAACTGATATCAATTCATCATTTTGTCAAGAATTTTTAAATAAAATACTTTATGGAAACTTAAC
>CAJNOQ010002291.1:0-25160 GCA_905250885.1 Didymodactylos carnosus | reverse complement strand
GACGAAAACCAAACTGTTTGTTTGAAAAAAAATTAAGGCAACATCTCCAACTATGAAAAGGGTAGCAAGGTTTATAGGTGCATCGCACTTTTCTCGCTTTCCCGGTAACCGGTTTTTGATGTAAATTTCTGTTTTGCAATTGGTTTTCCCAACTCTTTCTGTTCTTGCGTAACTCTTGCACAACTGTTGCTTCTTTCTTGTACTATATATAGCCGTTCACTTTATGCAAATAAATGTGAGAAGTGAGTGAGTAGAACTTCACAGTCTTCAGAATATTTTCAGAGAATACTTAGTTTTCTGTCGACTTAAAGCGAGGATATAGTGTCCCCCATCCAGGAATCTTTCACCAATTTTTAGGTGCGATCCTCCTGGGCATAAAGTTTTCCTGAACTTGATTGACTGGAAATGAGAATAAGTAATTGACTATGGAGAATCGACGGGGTTAGGACATGATGCAAATTTTGTCTGGTACAAAAAGAATCAGTTTAAATAGTCGTTCGAGTATATATCATTCTGAAGCTTGGGACAATTCTACTCTTTGGGGAACAGATGAAGGATATAAGGAAGATGTAAAATTATTATAAACAAACATACAAACGGGGAATGATATTATTGTTAAATCTTCAGAAGAAAATATAGAAGCTAAGGGTGCAAATTTTAGAGTAAACGAAGATATTATTATAGATGCTTCTAAGGAAGTGAATTTAAACCCGATAACAGCTACTGTTCATTCTCGTCATTATCAAAGTAGTTGATTTGGATTTTCTAGCGATGAAACTAATAAACACCATACAGAAATTAAAACTTTTGGCGGCATTGCAAATGATACAATTCGTTTAACTTCAGCTAATGAAAAAACTGAAATTGGTTCTGCCAAAGACCGCTCGAGTGGCGCAACAATAACATTCTATCTTTTACCAAAAAAAACTAGATAGCTTTTCCGATGAGGTCTCCGCTTTGGAGATATCCTTGAAGATGAAGTTTTCGTTCAATGACATTACATATGGGAAGCACAGAAGGCACATTTTCTAATTCGATTTTCAGTGCTGAATTAGAAAAAAGCTGTTTGAGAGTTTCAAAATAAAAAGGAGGAAAAGTGAATTCTTTAGGAAGTACTTACTATTTGCCTTCTTTTGACGTTCGAATAAAATTAACTTATGCGTCCGCTAGCCTCAATATAATTTTCATTCCACGCAAGATGAACATCGGTAGTATAAAATAAAGTTCATGTTCAAGGAATGTCAACGTGTTTTAGCGTTACGTGCAGAACGCTTAAAAGGAACGCTGAACTTTTGTAGGCCTGTAAGCGGGGATAGGGTTTTATAGATTTAGTTTGCTCGCAGCACCCACGTAAAACTCAAAGTTGGAATTTTCGCGCATCATAAAGGCTCTGATCGCACAGAATGAACTCCATATATATACAAAAATAAAAAATTCCGCACCAATCCTTGAGAAAATAAAACCATAAAACTTGTTCGCATATTTGGCAAAGGACCTTGTAATGAGAGTCTGTTTTTTGCCAATTTTCTATAAGTAGAATATAAAATAGTCTAAATACTGTATATCCGAAAATTCTCAACGCGTTCTGATGTTTACTAAGTAAGCTGTGAATTTTTTAATATAAGGTGAAAAATAGGCTGGAAATCCTAGTTCAAAGTTATTCAAATAATACTGATCGACATTCACTTTTAAAACAGATACTGGCATGAATTAAAAGTGAATCCAAAAATCTCTTCTACAAGCTATCAATGACCAGCTATTGCTTGACAATACTCAACCTACCTTTCCAATATCTCTTTTTCTTTCCATAGATTAATATGAAAAAGGTTTTTTCCTTTCAACACGCAATACCTGGTTGAATAAAAAAGATTATTTTGATCTGTCACTTTTCGCATTAATCACATGCGACATTTGCTCTTATATCTTGTGTTTTCATCATAAACCAAAGGATACAAATAAGTCTAACACGTTTTTATCATTTAAAGCAATAAGTTAGCCTAAAAAACGTATCTTGGAGAATTTATCTTAAAAATTAATTCAAGTAGAAAAAGTAAGAATTGTATTTGTCAAACAGAATACAACTCATACACGTCCCTGAATTGTTTCATGTCTGTGAATTCATCAGCTTTCGGTCGTCCACGTATCATAGCTACTTGGGTTGACGATCAAATCGGTAAATCAGAAACGCATCATTCAATGAAAAAACAATTTGTTACGTTGTCAAAATTAATTACAGAATGGAAATTTTTCGATACTCATCATGCATTCTATGACGATTTAGATACATATCCAAAAACAAAAATTTTACTTATCACGTCTGGAGCTTTTGGTCGACACATTGTACCAGAAAAACATGAGTTGACACAGATCTATCGTATCTATATATTTTGTCACGATGTTGAGAGTAACGAAAAGTGGTCAGACGAGTATAATAAAGTCAGCGGTGTATTCAACATTGAAGACCTAGTGTATAAACAACTAGCGGATGATTTAGCTACTTTATTCCGCGACGAGGGTGAAGCTTATCGGCGATCGAGTGAATACGGTTTAGCAAGATTAAACTATAAAGAAGCGAAACATATATTGATCAAGGTTCTAAAACTCTCGGATAAAGATGACCGTGTACAATTTATCAACGATGAATTAGAGACGGTTGATTTACACAAATGTACGATAAACTGAGCCTCTCAAATAAGACATATTTTTACTGTCTTGTTTCAAGATATATTATTGTTAAGCTTTGACCGTTTTTAGTGTTTTTCATGTGCCCCCGTGTCTGGCATATGTGAGTGATCTTTAAAATATTCCTAACGAGCCTCTGATAACTAGAATTGCTGGATAACTATTTTTTTGTTATATCTCTAATATTTCTGAGAGTGTCGAACTATACCGCTCACTGAAAAAACCTTTAAAACACCTGCAGGATCCTGCAGAATTTTGAGTAAGAAACTCGTGGGTTGTGTGTGTCAAAAAATCCGGCGATGTTTCTTACTTTTACCCAGGATTCTTTTCTTTGCCATCCCGAGGGGATGCTACAGTTTTTGAAAAAGGGTGGAAAAAAAGTCTGCGTAAAGATAAGAAACATCGCAAGACTTTTTGACTTATTTAATCCATCAGTTTTATCTTACGAGACAGGCTTGGGCGAGTTCGAATTGGGACTGGAAGATTTTTTGGCGGACTGGGACATGATGTTTTGTATTTCGAGTCCGATCTATTCAACTTTTAACACAAATGAGCAGAGAAAACTGAAAAGCGAAATAACAACACCTACTGTCTCACATGAAACTGAAAATTTTGTTCGAGAAACGGACATGGAACGTAACCTAATTTTCGAAAAACCAAATATTTATTCAGGGCTCACTAAATGAGTGGTGCGGCCAAGGCGTTCAAACACGAATTCAAGATGGCGCTTTCCAGTGCGAATTGTACTTCGGTGCAATTAACCGGTACTTCGAGCACTGTGTAAACATACCAAATCTGCGAAGTGTATCGAGAAGCGAATTGCATTCGGAAATTGTTGCACGTTTTTTTATGTTTCAACAGTTTGCATTTTCGAAGTGACCGCGAACTGTACATTGTTGAAAACACGCTCACCAATGTGCAGAGACGAATTCGGCAAAATTGTCTAACTTTTTTAAGCGTCAATTCAACAATGGTGGCAATGTGCCGTTTTGCACATTGCTAGTGCCAACGTTACAACAGCAATATGCAAGATCGAATTCGTCAAAATATGCAAATTCTTCAACAACTAAACAAAAATTTAATTATCAATTCGAAGCTATGTAACAATGTGCATTTTCGAATCCGTGACTGTCGAAAACGAATTTCGCAAGCGCCTAGATCTAAACGTAAATAAAAATAAAAACATTTTTCTATCCAAGTGTTCAAATCTGCAAATTCGTACCATCATGCACATCGCAATTAATTCGTAGAGAAATTGTGAGAATTAGGAGGAGAATAGCTGTGATAAATATCTAAACTCAGAAAAAGGTTCCTCTAAACTCTGAAAATCTACAAATTGCTTGCACATTGTACATTGCAGTTAATTCGTATTAAATTGTGCCCATTCGTAGATGAGTACGAATGATAAATAGCGGAAAACGAAATCAGCTTCACTACTGCTCATGTTAGAGATAAAAACGAATTCGCAGTTTGCACGTACGAATTAAATGCAATGCGCAAAGTGCACGCAATCTGCAGATTTTTTTAACCTAGAGGAAAAAATTTTTCCCTTTTGACCTACTTTAACAGCAATGAAGTTGCGAATTCTCAGATTTTGCGTACGAATTGTTTGCGAAGTGCAGAGGGCGAGCAATTTACAGATTTTTAGGGGTAAAAGGTTTTTGAATTTTGATAGTTAGCATAACTCTAATCTGGTATAATAATCTGGTCAACACGCTTTCTGTGAATTCACGCGTCCACAGCGAATTAGCTGACGCCGCAATCAGTTGTATTTTTGTATTCGTAAAACAGTGAGAATTTTCAGCAACATAATTTTGAAATTCCTGCGATTCGTTCATGCTTAGCAAGGTGTATTTACGAATTGTCTAATTCTATCATACACTTCGCATTTGCGGATCCTTCGAACATGAAAATTAGTGAGTAGTATAAAGCTTAGATCTAGCAACATGCATTTATGAAATTCGTAAAATGGTCTCAGTTCGTAAAATACCCTCAATAGTGTGCATTTACGAACTGAACGAATAGGAGTGTTACATTTTTACGGTAGAAAAATCTCAAACCAACAGTCTGCACGGTCCAAAGTGCATTTCGTTTTTGAACGCCTTGGCCGCACAGTTGCAACAAATTACAATATAAACCAACCTCATCAAAAAAGAATGTACAAGATTACCGGACTTGAAATGGATCAGGACTCGCCTATGCCTGCTGCGAGATCTAGGAAGGATTTTATTCGCGGAAAGAAAAAGGCTTTTGTCTTCTATGTCTATCCTGCAATCTTTCTCACCAATGACCGTGGAGGAACTTGTCTGTACTTTTATTTTGAGAAAGTACTTTTGCATCTTTTCTTCTAAAATTATAAAAACTCTTCTCGTGTCCAATAAACTTCTAGAAAGATGTATAACTTAACATTTGACTTTAACACGCATTTTCATGTGATTTCGAATAAATTTCGTGCTTTAAATTGCTTCAAATTAATTTCTACTCTCAAATTCATTTAGAGTAATTTATTTCGAATGAGTTCGAGATCGTTTTAATCCGTCAAATTGATGTAAACTAGCTTCGATGGCTCAAAATTCATTTAAATAAATGTTTTTGTAATAGATTTTTGATAATATAAATTAGTTTTAATTAATATTGAGAGTCGAACTTAGTGTAGATGCGAATTCTTCTTCAGAGGTTAAGAAAAAACTGTATTTCATGTGTCACTTCTCTTGACCAGACAAGAAATGCAAATATGTTCTCATCTCTAGAACCCTCGCTCGCCTGAGGTGAGTCGCCTCCCGACTTGCACATCCTTCTACTGGAAGTTCAGGCTGTTAAAAACGGATAAGGACCATTCCACGTAACGGTCATCTTTCATGTCCAAATTTTGATAAGAAGCTGTTTTCGTCTGACTTTTTCTCCTATCTCTTGAATCAATTCTTGATCAATTTGAATGAATTAGTTATTACAAATTAATTTAAATTAATTTACCTACAGAAATTAATAGACATTAACTTTTTTACAGCACCGCAAAGAAATTTGAGTCTATAAATTAATTTACACTAATTTTCAATACCAAATTGATGCACATTATTTTTCGTTAAATCGGTGGGCACGAATTTTTGATTGAAAATTGGTTCAAATTAATTTCGATCAACAAATCCATTTAGATTGTTTTAAAGAAAAATAATGTATGTCAAATCGGCATTGAAAATTAGTGTAAATTAATTTATAGACTCAAATTTCTTTGCAGTGCTGTAAAAAAAATTAATGTCTATTAATTTCTGTAGGTAAATTAATTTAAATTAATTTGTAATAACTAATTCATTCAAATTGATTTAGAAAACATTTGCTGAAATTAATTTCAAATCAAAAATTAATCTGAACGAATTTTTGTACCCAAATAAATGTAATTACAAAATAAATTAATGCAAATTAATTTCAAGTTTTTCGAAACCAGAATAGGTACTTATTTCGGTTCAGAAATATTTTCAAGAATTTCTGAGAGTGCCATTGGATTCCTCGCAAAAGTTGCATCGGGAAACTTAGCCTCTATATCAGATATACTATGGAGGCTTTGGGTTTTTCGACTGAAAATGCCGTCCTATGGTGAAGTATTATTGTACTTATTTCTTTCCTTCTTCGTATTTCATTTCGTAAACTTGTTTCACATTTTTCTCCAAATCTCTTTTTATGACTATAGCGTTTCATACTTACAAGATATCTCGGTCATTTTTCAAGCTAGACATTTCGGATTAGTTTCAAAACATCGCTTTTTCAAAACAAATGCTTTTTCCAAATAAAATCTCTGTAACTTGCCAGAAACTTTTTAAATTCCTCCTAAACTAAACTTGAATTGAAAAATTCAATGACGTCACGACATAGAAAAGAACATTTCTCTATTTTTTGGAACTAATTGAAAACTTCTAGCTCAAAAAATGGTGGCGGAATCTTGGAAGTACGAAACCACACTTTTTCACAACTAATTTAAGAATAACTCTGGGGAAATAACTGATAAGAGGGTGCAATTAGTAGAATGACTAAGTACCTCAAGATATACATTGTCTAAAATTTTCATCGAAGTTGAATGTTCCTGGTCATTCTTTTCATTCATTATGTATTTAACAATGGTTTCCACTGAATGAAATACAATCTTGTCCATCTTGTGATCATCTTTGTGCAGTTCAAAAAAAGCATTAATGCTTTTTTGAACTGCACAAAGATGATCGAAAAACGCAATTGCGTTTTTCTTTTTTTGTACAAACGAATAATCATTTTTCTTTCATTCTGATATTTGAAGATTCCTAACCAGCTACTGAACAAACGTTGATCAATTATATTCCAACAATTTTACTTGAATTTGAAAATGATCGATATGATATACAAATGAAGGAAGAACAATTGAAATAACGTAACAAATTTCATTTGGTATCCAAGCTGTTCATCATGTTAATCCAGGTCGACCTAATTTAGGTATAACGCGAAGAGCTTGCCGTTTTTCACCATTTTTTCAACGTTTACGAAACGGTGTACTTGACATTGGTTATTGTATCGAGTGAATAGTTAGCAGTTTGGTTCAAATGTTCGTAGGTTCGTCACTGTGGGAAAACAAAAAATTCGTACGATTCATAGAGATAATTCATGTTTGCAAGAAACAAAAAAAGAAAAATTGTATATTTAATAAACGACAGATACAAAAATTTCAGAATGCTTTTTAGCTCACAAAGCCGTCGCACAGTTAAGTTGTACGATTGTCCTACACTAGCGTCAGCTCTCCGTAGCTAACTATGTAACTGTCGCCGTTGTCAAACATGAACTGACTGGTTGACATTTTTAACCAATCAATTTTTTCCTTTCTTATCTAAGTCAAGAGTGCTTGATGATGAGTAAACAAAACAAATAAAACAAGGTAACGCTCGTCTGCATTCGCTCGGTCCCTTGACTTTGTATATCTGCGAACGACCTTTCATGGCTTTGAATCCAAGATAACGCTCACACTTCCCTTCGGTCGGTGTTCACTATCCTACAAAGATTCGCAGCGGTCTAAAAGTACTTCTGAACTGAAGTGAATGCTCACGCCTCCCTTCGGTAGGCGTTCGCACCTACAGTGTTTTTAATGATTAGTGGGACAAGGGAGAGTAAAATGGGTTTCTACCTTGAATAATGAATTTCCATTCTGTTTTCCACACGGAGAAAAGTATATCCCACTTTGCTTTTGAAAATTTCTACTTTATCTTTTTTTCATTTTTTGCCTTACAAAATTAACCCATCGATCTCTGTTTGTTGAACACTTGTGAGCGAGAGAACCAGTAGAATTTCTGTTTAATTGCTTAATTTTCATCATAATATGACATGGCTAGTGTCTGAAGATTGACATCAACAAGATATTAGTCAAAAAGAATGTGTGACTTCTATCTAAACGTATAAAAGTTTTGCAGCGTTTCTTTTCTTCAGAAGTGTTCACCTTTCAGCTATTGTTTTAGTTACATCTTGTTTTAGATGAGTTATCTAAGATGTTTTTTTCCTTTTCAGTTTAAGTAAAGAGTGCTTGAGTAAACAAACAAATAAAATAAACTGATTGTGATAGTATCAAACTATTGACGATTTTCAAACAAAGGAAATGGATTACGATAATTCTTTTTCAATAACATTTTTGTACATAAGAGGAATATTTGTGGACAGTTTTACGGATTAGACAAAGTATTTTCATTCTGGAAAGTTTTCTAAGTTTAGTTTTCTTCAAAATTGCAATGATCTCTACCGCTAGCTTTCCAAATTAATAAGAACGTTTTGGTTAATAAATATTATCAAAAGGTGAACGATCATTTTTACATTAGTTGACGACGAATAATTTTGTTGTTCTTATCTTGTCCGTTGTAACAGACGGATATCTTTTTGTTTCTTGCTCATGTCTATCGTAAACTGCACAATATTTATTTTTTGTCAGAATAAATTTATATTTTTTGTATATGTATGTTGTGCTAAAGTCAATGTTTTTCGTTTTTCTTGTGTCAGATGATCTTTTAACTGATTTTATTTCTGTTTCTGAATAAACAATCTTTCTGTACTAATATCGAGTAAAGCTCAATTAGCTTCTTGTTATTCATATAGACAGTCAGAAGTATTTTCGACTTCACACTGCAATGAAAGTGAGTCAAAAGTTTTTTCTATCGTCGGGATAAGTCGTGGATTAATCTGTCAATTTTTCGTAGAAATATATTGACCTTTCTATGTTGCGAGACATTCTAATACTGACAATTCATTCTTCTACAAAGCGATAATAGGTATTCAGATAAAACTTTTAGAATCTATAGAAATATTGCCATTTGTATTATTGTTCATTTTATTCAAGAAAAGAAAAATTGAAAATTTCCAATATATCAAAAATATCTGATAACAAAACCTCTCAGTTAATATTATTCAAAAATAAGACGACAAACTAAATTACATTTTACTATCCATAAGACAATAAATGACTAGAAAAATAATTGACTATTTAAAATTGAAAATATTATTGTACAATATTGATTAAAATATTTGTAGAATGAAAATAATATCTTTAAATTGGATTCTAGTATTAAAGTAACTAGTCATGTATTGGTTCTATATTGATTCTGATCGGATCTTTGTCCCAAAAACAGTGTTAATTTATGTTTGATTAATACTTCTAATCGATAAAAACCGACGATTCTATGTGAAAGAATCACTCAAAAATTGGAATCGGTGTGGGCTTAGAAATTTAAAGGAAACATAGCTCAGAAGCAGTGTTTCTAATAAAGCTGTATCAAATATGAGATATCTTATTCTTTTTCTATCTCGCATATGTTACGCATTTCCCTCCTTTCTGTTTTGACGATAAAAACAGAACGAAAGATTTTTCATGCTCTTGCGTGTTTTTGATGATCGAAAAGAAAAGCAAACTAAATCTAACAGCAAGTAAAAGCAAGTTAAGGCATATAAACAAAAGGCAAATAAAAGCACTAGACCTATATCCTCTAACTTGTCTGTATATGTTTTTCTATCCTACACAATTTCCTTTTGGATATTTCGTAACCAAATTTAATTCATATGTACGTGTAATCATCTCATTTTCGCTACAAAGAGTGCATGATACAAATTTTTTTTGGTGACAACAAGGTTCTACTGGGTTCCGCCGGGTTCCTGGTGGTACCGGGAGCTGCTTTTTCCCCGTCGGATTAATCCGAAGTGCTTTTATGTTTACATTGTTCTTTCTTTTTTTTCTCGTCAACAGAAACGATAAAGACATGCGCAGTATATGCGAGATGGGAAAAAGAAGTAGATATATATTTGATATGGTTATAATAGGAATTTGAAGCAAAGTGCACTGGTGTACTTTCTACTTTTTTATCCAAAGTGTACTGCAAAGGTATAAAAGCTTTGTTTGTAGAGCGTATTCCAACAAAAACTTCTAAAAGCAAAGTGCAAATTAAAGTGTACCCATGTCGACGAAATCATGGCATTTTTAACAATTAATCGCGATTCTTGAAAAATCGCGAATTAATTGGGGATCCCGATGATTTTTCTTTGTCTTAAAAATCGCCATTACTTGCGATTCATTGTTGATTTTAAGCAATTAAATGGTTATTGTTATTTCATCGTTTTATTTTGCAGTAAAATATGTATATGTTCATGAGCAACTGTCCGTTTCGCGAGGCAAGTGTACTAGGTGCCTGACTGTTATAATCTCTGATAAGGGTACACAATTCGATCTAGCATCGGTATCGGTTGTGGATAACGGTCTGCTGCGGGATGTAAAGCCAGGAATTTCTCTATCTGTAAACGAGATAACAAATCAGGTTTAGCGTTTTTTCTTACCGGCAGTTGGAGCCGCATATGCTATTCCGATGACTTTTCTTTGTCTTAAAAATCGCCATCACTTGCGATTCATTGTTGATTTTAAGCGATTAAATGGTTATTGTTATTTCATCGTTTTATTTTGCAGTAAAATATGTATATAAGAAACACCATTTCAACGAGAAATACACTTCTATTTAGATCATCTTTTTATTTTACAGTAAAACGGAGTTGTTAAGAGTCTTCTATATGGTCCCTTCGAGTTTTAAGCCGAGAAGCCCAGTGAACAGCTAGTATTTGGCCAATGTCTAAAGTCGACTCGTTGGAAAGGCTTCCGACTTCAGCTGGTGGCAAGACCGTTGCTGGATGACGTACATGTTATTATACATAATAAACAATGAAAAAACAGAAAAAAATATGTATTTCCTAAGGTGGATTCGAACCTAGTATCTAGAAAAAAATCGACAATTAATCGCGATTAATTGTATGATTTTTCACGATTAATGGCCGATTTTTAGTACATGGATATTTCTAAAATTTAGCGTGCAAGCGTCTACGTATCATCAGACACACTGCCCAGAAAGGCCATGACTTTGTCTTCTGTTTATGTTTAACTGTAGATGACATCTATTGTAGTCGAAACTCTCTCATCTACTAATTCCGATCATCAATTTCGTCTTCTAAGATCTGAATTTGAACAACGTCTTACGAAAATCGATCACTATTTTACCGAATTAACGCAATCAAATGAATTTAGTGGTTCCCTTCTAATATCAAAATGTGGACATATCCTTCTATCAAAAGGCTACGGTTCCTCCGATTATACTCAACAAACAAAGAACACATCAAAAACAATGTATCGTATCGGTTCCCTATCAAAACAATTCACATCATTTATCATCTTAAAATTACATGAACAACATCTATTAAATATTGATAAAGACTTTCTCTCTGCTTACCTTCCGGAGTATCCCCATTCAAATAAAATTCGTCTGAAAATGTTGTTAAATCATACGTCAGGTATTACAGATTATACCGAATTACCACAATTTGAAAGTGAATGTGTAAGCAAGACATATAAATTAGATGAATTAATCAGATTGTTTAGTCATTGTCCATTGGATTTTGAACCGGGTACAAAATTTCATTATTCAAATTCAAATTATATCTTGTTAGGTGCAATCATACATTCCATATCACCATCAAAAACATTTGAAGAATTGTTAAATGAATACATATTGAAACCGTTGAATATGAATAATACAATTTATGAGTGTAATGATGACAGAGAATGTGTGGTGTCTAATAATACACATCAAATTGCCAAAGGTAGATCACTTTCTTTTTCGAAGCATGAACAAATGCTTTAAATTACAATGAGCCTAAACGATGGTTTTTGGAACGATTTATTATTGTCTGGAGTTAAGCTCATTTAGAAAAGCTTTTGTTGAAAAATCCTACACAGATACGACGGATCAAACTATTGCGAGATATGATCAACGAAATATATAGCATGTGCGCGCATGGAAAGCTGAGAAAGTCGAATAATTCGCAAAAATGATGAATTCAGTCTATCTAAGTGAAAGTTTCATTTTGGGAATTTTTTTAAGCGAAAAGCGAATCACACAAAAAAAACCGTAACAGCTTAAAATTCTCATTTCGTTCATCTGAATCCAATATTCCTTGAGAAAAATCTGAGACACTCTGTTTGCGCTCTGATATTTTTCCCTGTTTCATAGATACTTGCATGTTGTGACAGTTATCCTTTTTATTTTATTTGTTTTGTCTACATTTTTGCAGTTTTTTGACACACTGCATTCAGTGTGCTATTCCGTTTTGAGTCAGCTGCTCATTTACCTATATTCTCAGTGCAGAAGTTTAACATTTCGCAGGAAGAAATAGGTATAGCAACGACAACACCTTTTAACTTCTTTTAACAGATCTTACAGTAAAATTAAGTTGGACAGTTTCAAAGCTGTTTTTTCTAATAGACTTGTTCTATAGTTGAACGTCAATCATATCGATAGAAAAATATTCGTTTTTAGTTGTGGTTTAGCATAACGGATGACGGATAATAAACGGGTCAAAATGTTTTCCTATTTTTGAGGCACTTTCCATTCGAACAGCGACTCAATTTTTGAATCATTCGATAAAGAATACAAAACCCTACAAAACTGCCGATTGTGTTTTGAAATATATTTCTTTTTCTCATCACAAAAGTCAAAACATTAACATACATACAGTCTTCAAATTGTGATTGAATGTTTTGTCGGCAAAGCGATCAAGTTGTACACCTTTTTTTCTCAGCAAGTTTGTTAGTAAAAGTGAAGTACTTTACATAGGTCGATAGAAAATTTGATCATCTACTTTTTTACACTTTCTTAAAATTTCTACTTTTATCGTCCAGGAGAAATAGTCTTGGAACCGAGTGATAGTGGCATTTTAGTGACGCCTTCGATAAAATCGGATTTTCTAAAATCCAGATTTATGTGTAAAAAGTTTATTTTTCGCATAGTTAAACGCAGGCTTGAATGTAATAAAATAGTCTGAATAGTGCAAACTAAGTTTTTCCTAAGCTCCAAGATATGAGTGCAAAAGGTTCTCTAAAAGAGTAACTTTTTCTATATTTTCACATTTTTTAATTCAAAGAATTTTGAGGAGAATCTAGTGGTACGCTTGAAATTTCAACCAAACTGTTTCTATAAAGTTGACTGTCATTTTATCGATTTTCGTGTGTCACAGTTCGAAGACAGTTAATCTCTTTAATATTGTGTTGAACAACAATATTTACTTGAGCAATGAAATCGACAGTTTTATAGAGTTTTCAGTTTTCTGGCGAATGAGCCTATAGTCAAGTCTCCGAATTAAAGGGAAGTGACTCAAAAGTAAGAAAATATTTTGATCCATTTATTATGCGTCATCTGTTACATATTGAATCGATTGTGAAAAAGTTTAACGACATTTTCTATAAGAAGAACGTCTCTCAGCCTACTCGTTTACATAAACTTAATTTCCTTTCTTTCTTTCTATTTCCGTATATTCTAGGCCATGAAACTGTTCTAATTTGTGACCATAACAAAACTTCCAGTAATACTACGAACTTCGTTCATTGTAAATTTTGGAATATGACTACGGCACGCGAAGCCGGTGGTATTTGTACAAATGTTGAAGATTTTTATCGATGGCTGGAAGCCGTATTCAATCCTTTAACCACACCAACAAAATTCATCGAACCATATCTCTTTAAACAAATGATTACACCATCACCCGTGTCAAAGAAGAACAACGAACACGGATGGTATGGATATGGCTATGGTTTGATCGTTAATGAATATGGTAATGTAATTGAACATAGTGGTGAAATCTACGGATTTGAATCTGGATTCAAACGTTTAGTTAAAGAACAAATTAATATTATTGTATTTTCAAATATATTTGAATGTCAAGTAAAACTGTTTGTTGATTTTATACATAGCGTGTTAGTCGGTAGAGAGGTGAATAGTGAGAAAGAAGAGAAGAAAGGAGGTTTTGCAGTGATGACGTATAAAAAATTTAGAAATAAATTTCTAGGATAGAATAAGCAGACTTTATTCAAAATGCAGGACAATCAGACTTGTTTTGCCTACAAATGAGGTGACATATGCTTCTTGCTCAAACAATTGTGTTTTTATCTTCGAATGTAAAGGCGAAAGTAGAAACAAGAAAAAAACTAGTTTTATTTGACAGTTAAATTCGCATAGAGATCAGCCATTAGTTTGGAAAAACTACTAAATTAACACTGTGCTATCATTTTCTTCAGTTACTAAATTAATGGTGTACCACCTGCAGGCGGTATTCGGAGAGAAACTCTTGCATAATATACAGGGTCGGATCCTGACTACACAACGGTAAAAACCGCCGGTGTCTATTTCACTTCAGGTGAAAAGTTATTCAAATTCTAGTCAGGATCCGGTATTTTAGCGACGATAGTAGTCAACACAGTTTTGAGAAAGATTTTGAAAAATAACACGGATCTACAGACGCACATAGATCCGCTCTACAATCAGTTGTAGTTTAAATGAAAGAGCGAAACTTAAACCTAACGCTCTACAATTTCATAAATCTCGCATGAAAATACTTCTAGAAGTGCTGCCCCTCTTAGAATTCCATAGCCTTGTTCAGTTTATTAATATCGAATAGGCCAAAAAGCATAAACTGTCTACTGTAAAATTGCTTCCCTTTCATCATTCCCTTATGTAGTGTACACTCGTTTGCCCATTGTTTATGCTTTGTTTTATTGCCACAAAAAATGTAAATGGTATAGACTTGTTGCATGTCATGTATCTGTGGCACGAGGTGTTGGCCCAAATCTCCAGAGGAGATGACAAAGGCTTTTTCGTCATTCATATCATTCAGGCACTGAATACAATATGCTGGATCCTTACAGATTGTAATCTCATTGGCAAAAATGCGCAATTGCGTGAGTATATTTTGACAAATCGTCGCTGTTTCATCCTAGCCATTTTGAACCCAGATAAGTGAATAGTTCGGAGTCATAAGTTGTCTTGATTGACGAGTTTGTGGTGATAATGCTATGCGTGAGGACTCAGTCATTACTGACATGTAGGCTTTCGGTTTGCTTTTTCGGTCGTTAGTATTAAATACAGACGTCGCTTGCTTAATAATCACGAACACGATAGGCTGTTTTGGCAAAAAGGATTATTTTTATTTATGTGGACGATTGATTCTGTCTTTGTTCTCGAGTGTTCTACAGGGTCTAATTTGGTTTTTCTATACTCGTCGACAAACTTTGTTCTGCTTGAGTATATTGATTTGAGTGTTATCGCGTCACACATCTTATCTCATACATTACTTGGTGTTCTTCAACTCTTTCAGAACAACATATTTTTCTTTCTGGTAAGAACAGAAAAAATGAAGGCTAGGGTGTGGGTATGAATGTTGTGTAGATAAGTGTATGCGAGTGGGGTAACATAAGATGACTTCTTGCATCCACACGCTCGTTGAACATCACCCCCCCCTCCCCTTCCCATAATAGAAGACCACCTGGTCTTCTATTTTGTCCGGCAAGTCGAGTTCTAAAGGGTGGTCTTCTATTACGGTCAAATTTTTTCGCTTGCTAGTAAAGCCAGAGAGTGTTTTTTATATCAAAATAAGTATTATATTATGATTTTATTAATATTTTCGTTTTTTCGTTACCTCTTTTGAAGAAAAATAGGTGTAGTTACAAGAAAATATTATCATAAAAAATTGTAATGATTTCTTAATTAACAACTACCTTTTTCTACCAAAATAAAAACATTCTCACTCCAGCTTTTACTGTTTATTTCAGAATGAAAGCAGTGTGTTTTGTTTCATTTGTATCGGTTTCTTTTTAACGATAGCAGTATTATCGTTTTTTTCTGGAGTTTTCAACGTCCCTTCATTACTTTCGCGCTTTTTATCACCGTTATCGTCTCCAAAATTAATTAATTTTGGATCAAAACTGTACCCAGGAACACAACTTAACGTTAAAACGTCATCGCTGTCCGATGTATAACCTAGACGCACTGTACATGGTTGAGGTGTGCTAAGAAATTAAAATATTTGTTTGATGATGGTGATGACAAATGATGTAACGAATGTGCATGATAATAATGATACAAGTGAAAGCGATTTTGTGATCACTGGAGTTCTGACTGATTCGTCACCGATGGATCAGTCAGAACTTCGTCGGTTCATTCAAATCCGTCTTCATTCAAATAAATCAAACTTCTAAATCACTCCGGTATCATCCCAGATGGCTTTCTGCTATATACGTCCACTTGGAGAATTCTTCTTTTCCAGGTTCTGTGTTGTCCGTGGTTCTAGTTATTCATTCTTTTTTTGACACAAAAAGAAACAATGGAATAATACGGATTTGTCGCAGTTCGCCAATTCAATTTTCGCCAACGTTCGCCAGTAGACATTCGGAGACGGCGAATGTCCAAAAAAAATTGGCGAATGTCTGTTGGCGAAAGTTGAATTGGCGAAACGCGACTTTACCACTCCCAAATGTTTAAATGTCACGTAGTGTGATTTATGTAGTAGAACGAAAGGCGCAAAAAATGATGCATTTCTTTTCGCTGTTATGTTTTGATCCGTATCGTATTTTCTGTGGTATTTTTTTGTAGTTACAGGATGAGCAAATCGTTTTTTGATATTATTATGCAAAGATTTTGATCTTATTTTG
The DNA here is from genome assembly GCA_905250885.1 of Didymodactylos carnosus. NCBI lineage: Eukaryota > Metazoa > Rotifera > Eurotatoria > Philodinida > Philodinidae > Didymodactylos > Didymodactylos carnosus. Next base: position 8,473 of record CAJNOQ010002291.1, on the reverse strand, counting down.
AGAAAAAGAACAAAAAAGACAGAGACACAACACAACAACAAAGAGTCTAAGAAAAGAATAAATACAAACGATATTAACGTTCAAAACATAGTTCTTTTTCAAGGCAACAAAAAACCACGTCCTCGACCTCTTCGTCTCGAACCACGTCCACCACGAGATTCACCGAATTTTTTCTTATCATCATACTGAGGACATGTACTGGCGACTGTCGCCGAGACATTCGCCAGTCGCCAATATGGCGAATGTCTATTGGCGAAAGTTGAATTGACGAAACGCGACTTTACCGTCCTATACCTAATCAACCATATTGGGTGGAGTATAGGTTATTTAGAGTGTAAAGATTAGTAAAAAGGTTTTCTTTTTCTGTCTCTCCTCTGGGATCCCGAACCTGGCTTCCGGGCCGGGAGCGGGATCCTGGAGCCCCGTCAAGCTTTCAGCTTCAACCTTCCAGTTGACCAATTTCTCTAAGTAGATGCCCTTCTCATTTCCTTCGTTCTCACACAGGTTATTCGAAGCCGTCGAACAGGGTCAAGATCCAAAGACAGTCGGTTTTACTCCTCCATTTCATCCACTGATGATCTTCTACAGTGTATCAAAAGCGGCAATCAATATGCTGACACGAATTGAAGCACGTGATTGAAATTATCCTGGAAAGAATGCCATTATCACTGCTATTTGTCCCGGCTACTGTAAAACTGAGATGACTCAGGGGGCTGACGATGCCAGAGATCCACAATCGGGTGCTGATTCAATTTTACATCAAGTCTATGATGAAAAGTTGGAAAATGGCCAGTTCTACCATGGGAAAAAGATGCCTTATGAAATAAAACCTGAAGGTATGATAAATATACAATTCACAGCCCAACCGGTTCTTTCTGAACGCATGAAATGGCGTTGAAACGTGGGGTATACAGTATCTTTCGAATCATTTGCCGATGAAGCGGCCGATAACATCTTTTATAGCAAAGAGATTTTCTCTGAGCGTTCTGGCTTTTTGATAATGTTGATATTTTTGAACTAAAAACGACAATCTTGCCGTTAAGCATGACGAACGATAGATTTCGAATAAAGTTTACTTTCGTACAGAAAGAGTAAAAGAGTTCGAATTTTTCGAAAACTTTTTTAAAAACGAACGGAGCAACCCAGGACCGGTTTCGACCTTGCTCAAGGGTCTCTTCAGCTGGGTTNATGGTGTGAAACATCGTGGAGAAAATGAATGCACGTACTTACGTGTCTTGTTAGTCGAATAGTAACAACTTATCTTGTTTAAATAAGAAGTTATGCTCTTCTTATTGAAGAAGAAAAATAAAGCACATTTCTCTATGGATAAAAAGAACTTGTGTTCTTCTGTCCGAACAAGGCGAAAATATAGCACATGTCTGTGTGTATATCGCTTTTTAAAGAAGAAGGAACTTATTATTCCTTCTATCGAAAACGGAGAAAATAAAGGGCTTGTTAGCCTGTTTCTCTCGGAAAAAACGCACATTCTGCGTGAACAAGAATCTTGCACTCAGCCGACAAGACAAAAAGGAGAAAGAACACTTCTGCGTATTCCCGGCGCCGTAAGGCGGGGGTTCCAGTCGAAATCTTGTTTTTCGAATCGAACTGGTGCCACACTCGTCCGGTTTTTTAGTCGATCGATGTTCTCCCACCCAAATCTCCCTAGAAGAGTGCAAAAACCTGAACAACAGAGGTGGTGGCGAGTGGTGAGAGTGAGACACTCGAGAACATTCTAGCAGTCAAACGACACAAAATTGAATTCTTTAGTTCTTACCAGCAAAGTCAGCATTAGACAGACTTGTAGTTTATGACTGGCTACAAAAGGCATTATGATAATGTTAATATTTTTGAAATTTTTCGTCAAGTGTATAGACACAAGATAATGGATGGCATTGATTATATTAATCGGAATACGATTTGTTTATGATCCACTGTGTTACCATTAAATTTTTCATTAATTCTCCAATTGTTACTGTTGTGTCTGCTGCACGATTAGTCATATTCACAGCAGTAAAATTTTTTGTAACTTCTTGACCTAAATCTGCATAGAACTGTATTTCAGAAACACATGTTTGGTTATACAAACATCTCATATCTGATTAAAGTATTGCTTCAATCACATAACAGCCGATTTTCATACCAGGTATAAGAATTTCGACATTATCGTTATTATTTGAATAACTTATATATGACAATGAAGTACATGCTGGGTCGTATTGACAGGAACAGTTGTCGTAGAAATAATATCTAAATAAAATTGCATATGTATCACTATTGTAAATATGGAATGCGCCGCTGAAAGATAAAGCTGTTGCAAGTCCGTTTACATGTGTTGTATCACGAATTATCTCTAAATTTGTTAAAAATGTATTTTTTGTTGTTGAATTAAATAAATCACCTAATGATTGAGTTTGTAATTGGAATAGATCATCAGTAACAACTATAGCAGTTATATATTTTGTTGAATTAAATACATTTAAACTATTTGATACTGTTTCATTTGTTAATTGACAAAATGTTTTTAATGTGTAAAACTGGTACGGTGATGTAAATAGAAAGTCTTTGCGATAAACGTCTTCGAAATAAAAGTTGATTATGCCACCTTTGGTTAAATAGCTGATCCAGTTGTTAGTAATAAAATCACTTGAGCATATATCATGTTGAATGTATGAAATATAAATTATACCTTTATATGATAGTGAAATTCTTGAACATGCATTGCATCTTTATTTGCAAACTAACAGTTTATTGTAAGTCATTAAGTAGTACATGATTCGAAAGCTCTTTCCAAGCTCTACAAAACCCTATATTTGTTTTTGCAAAAAGTTCTTCATAACAGGCCTTTGGAATCCTTTTTTAAGAGTAGCGGGTTTGTCAAGTGCTTATGGGAATTACTGTTAATTATTATCGACGCCAAAAACAGCTTCCCGGGCTAGATTTTGAATAACTTTTCATAGAAAAGAGTTAGAGAGCTCCGGTTTTCGTCATTCAAAAGAGGAGACTTGAAGACATGTTTCCATAACCAGCATTGTTTTCAGAAGAGTTTTCTGAAACTGGCTTTCTAGGAAATCTTTGGAAAACTAGGCCGTCTGTAAAACTTTTCCAATAGGATTGCATTGCTTTTTTCTCATGGAATGATAGCTCGAGGTGTCCTCTTCAAAGTAGGAGTAAAGACAGACCTTGATTTTCCGCAGTTCGGGCGTTCTATCGGATTTTCTACGAGTCCCAGGGCTGGCACCCGGTGATTATTGGTAGCCTTAAAGACGGATGCACTATGGGTAATCGACCATGCTGAGTTTCGTGACAATATTTATTTTTAGAAAAAAATTTAAAAATCTAGCGAAAAGTCAGTTTTATGAAAATTAGGGTTTTCGGGCCGTTTTCACCTAATATTAAAAAATTCACTTTTCACTCAAAAAACATCAGAACGAGTTCAAAACTTCACAATGTAGAGTATTTAAGCTATTCTATATCCTGTTTATAGGACATCTGACATACATTTGAACCGCTTAGAGGATTTCCAGAGGATCTCTAGGAAACCTTTTTTGATAAACGGAGGTATGCAGATAAAAGAAAGGTTTGCATAGATAATTAAGTTTGGAGCATTTTATAGACACATGCTAGAGATTTCCGGAAGGCTCTTAATGGGTCTCCAGAAAACCCTATTGCGTTTATTGCGGTTTGAACATCGCAAAGCTTGTGGTATCAGCCGTTTGGTGTTGCAGCTTAAAATGTCATTTACTTAAAGTTTAAATTGTGGGCCTTACTATCGAAACGTTCAGCACTCACTCAATAGTGTTTCCATTTCTTAAGAAATGAAAACACTATTTCAATCTACTCTAATAAGAGAACGGAACAGAACAGAATAAATCAGCTGGCTTAGAAGGAAGAAATAACGTGTTTTGCTTTTTCTGTTGAATTTTGTTTTCACATAGAGTAGAGAAACCTAAGCGATTCAAAATATCTAATTTCAAGTCACTAATGTGTACGTATGTTGATTTTTTTGGGCATCGATAGGAGCATTTTGGACATCACGAGAAAACGTTTTTTGAAGCATAATTGTTACATGCTGGATAAACAAGATAAAATGAAGGTCAATATGTACATTTTGTTGTAGATGAATGATGATTCTAGCCTTTCCGATACTGACACATCTTCAGTGTTAAAAGTAAAAAAGCTTTTACGTTCATCATCGCAAAAACTATCAAGTTCAATAAATAGGTAGATTTGTAGTAAAAACTTTTTGCAAAGATGCTTTTCTATAGACACAAATACTATAGGTTTTCTTATACAGGGGTGGACAAAAATTATAGTGCCCCCTTTGTTTTGATTTTTCTCTTTCCAAATGATAGTTGGAACAAATCTAAATACTGATTTAAATAGCCCGAAGAGTTTTCAATCAGATAAGGTGCATATTGAAAACTTACAAAAAAATTTGATAGTAGGGTTTCTAGAAAACCTGAAGCCTAGAAAACTAAGTCTTTGGTTTTTGATAAAAGATTTTTGTAAACCGTACAGTCGTATAGAGCAAAGAATTCTGAAAGGCCACAAAGAGTCAAAATCACGAAATTCTACAGGCAAACAGCGAAAATATTCCTTTGTGGCCTTTCATAAATCGATTACAGTTCGATTGAAAAACGTCGTGGACAGCTCGGAGACATCTTATTTTGCTCAAAATTCTTTGCTCTATACGACTGTATGGTTTACAAAAATCTTTTATCTAAAAACCAAAGACTTAGTTTTCTAGGCTTCAGGTTTTCTAGAAACCCTACTATCAAATTTTTTGTGAGTTTTCAATATGCACCTTATCCGATTGAAAAATCTTCGAGCTATTTAAATCAGTATTTAGAGTTGTTCCAACTATCATTTGGAAAGAGAAAAATCAGAAACAAATGGCGGCCTATAATTTTGCCCACCCCTGTATTTTTATATAAGGCGCCAGTAATTCGAAGTTTTAACTTTCATTAGAGCTATTTCGACACCAGTTAGTGGTGAAACAGCCCAAATATTTGAAATAAATCACTTAGAAGAAATATTAAATAATGCTCATATTTGTGATGGAGGAAGATTGAAATTTGTACGTGATATTGAAATACGAATATACACAGCTTCTACTATATCTGGTGTTGGTTATAATTCAATCGATTATCTAATGTCCATGTTATGTTTCAGACCTGGGCAAAATGCTCGAAGTACTCGTACTTGAGTACGATTTTGGTCGTACTCGTACTCGTACTCGAGGGACTGATACTTGTACTCGAGGTGGTCAGTACTCGATAATCTAATATTTGAAATTCCAGATGAAGTGTCTGTTATTTATGCGAAGAAAGTCGTGAAGAAGATTTACTTTTTTCTAAAAAGCACATCTATCCAGGATTATATCAACTTCCTCTAAAATATCTAACAGTGCCTGCGACATCGTCTTCTATCGAACGTGTTTTCTCGCAAAGTGGTTTTCTGATGAGACCACATCCAGCATTATTAACGGCAAAGAATGTGTGTCTACGAACTTTCTAAAATGTAACAAAGTTTTACTTTGATTCCATTTACTTGAAGGTTGATAATACAATAAATTAAAAAAATGTTTTAACATTTCGCTTTATCAATATTTTGTTTCTGATATATATCAAATAATAAGAGACTAATTAAGAGAATAACTAAAGAGTTATAGGACTTCTTTTCCCACAAATTATTTTAGAAATTCATAGTCATACCTGGTTCAATGGTATCTGTATTTAAAAAATTGGTGCTTGTACTTGTACTCGTCTCATACTCGAAGGCTCGGTACTTGTACTCGACTCGTATTCGAAGCATTGGTACTCATACTCGACTCGTACTTGAGAAATCCCGTACTTGCCCAGCTCTGTTATGTTTACCTGTTACACATCGTTCTCGTTTTATACAACAAGTGCATAATGTACGTAATTCCTTACATAATTACACACAAAATTATTTGAAAAGTGTAATAAATGATATAAAAAGTCAACAAAATATTGATGATGAAGATTCTATTGTGAATATTACGGTTTCATTGGATGGCATGTGGAAAAAACGGGGGCATATTTCATCATATGGTATTGTTTTTATTATTGAAGTAGAAAGTGGGAAATGTATTGATTATGAGGTTCTAAGTCTTAGATGTGAATTATGTGAAGTGAATAGTAAACGATTAAATAAAGAACAATATAGAGAATGATATGAAGAACATAAAAATAATTGTTTAAAAAATTATATTGGTACATCAAAGGGTATGGAAGGGGAAGGGGCAAAAAGAATTATTGCCCGAAAAAATAATAGATTATATATCGTATTCATATGGTCTTGCTATACAACAAGCCATAGCAGAAACAATGGGTGAATGCTCATACAGAGTTTCTTTGAAACATTTCTATAATTTTTCTTTTCTAACAGATAAAAGTGAAGATGAAATAATGGAACATATGAGAAAAAAATGTTTGGCATCATTTTTTCATCATATAAAATCACCAGATCGAAATAAACAGCATGAACATTGTCCTGATGGACTCAATAGTTGGTGTGCATATAAACGTAGTTTACTTGATCCAGAATACAAATCAATTGATGAAAAAAAACAAGAATTATGTCTTGATCCCATATTTAGTCAAATTTTAGATAAAATGATAAATGATCTTACAAATTCAGAATTATTGCGTCGCTGTGTCAAAGGATTGACTCAAAATAGTAACGAATCAATAAACTTTATTGTAAGTGTTATTGTTAATTCTTCTTCAAGGTTTCGTTTCGGTTTCGAAATTGGATGATATGTGTACGCTGAAATTCTATTCTTTCTAGGTCTGGTCGATTATTGCTAAAAATAAATATCATAATTATACTTCTATACGTGGTGCTGCTGCTACTGCTGTTATTATTTTTAACAGTGGTCAATGTGGATTACTAGAATTTTTAGAAACAACTGGCATAAAAATTAACCCATCTTTGTTATACGGTACATTAGGAAAAGATGATAAAAGAATTGAAAAAGCTGATGCTGCTATAATGCAACAACAAAAAATAAAGCAACAAAAAGAAAAACAACGTCAACAATCAATTGCTGCGGAAATAGCTACACAAGAATATTATCCTGGTTTACACTAAGTACTTATACTACGAACATTTTCTTTGCAACGTATTCATTTGCACTGTTATTAAAATACTTAACAATAGTTCTCTTGTCCATTTATATTTTACATCTAAATCAAAACGCGAATTGAATCAAATTTTTTATTTTATACAACGACAGAATGTAGTTTTTCAAAAAAAGATATGATATGTGAAAAAGTAACAATATGACAGCTCCAATAAGTATTTCATTATAACAAACATAATGAGTTTTTGTACATTTGTTAAATAATACATCTGCTAAATCAGTTGGTATATCCTCTTTACCTAGTTTTATAAACTCTAGTAATGATTTATTACGATACAACATAATCGATTACCCTATAATTATCCTGTGTCGTAGCTTCAACTTTTACTTTGTTAAAAACGGTTTTTCAGAGGCATCCTGAAGATCTCGTACAGATGTCCAACATATTTCGGTTAGATTTGCCATGGCCTATTATCGTTCAGTATACGCTTTTTGCACTGAACCTCAAGACGAAAAACTTTAAATCAAAATCCACGTATTTTAACGACTTTTAAATTTTAAAAACTTTTAAATTTAAAAACCGTTGAAATTTTTGCAAACGAACTTAAAATTTGACACAGGTTCTCATGTAGATAAATTTTTGTAGCGAAAGATTTGTTCGAACATGAAGCAGTGGATGGATTTAGCTAAAAATCGGTTTTTAGAAAGGGTTTTTAACTGCAGTGTGAAACTCTTGCCAAAAATCCTGCAATAACGAAGCATGATGGAGTAAAAGTCCTGCTATAAAAATTGTGCGCAATGGCGACCACGGGGGGTAACGTTGCCTGTTTTTCGGAGTTAATGGAAAAATTTTGAAAAAGCTGAAATTTAAATATTTTTAAATTCTAAATTATAACAAACCGAATCCTCGAATGTGGCTAAACACGCTAATAAAGAAAATGATTCATTTGATTTTATGCGATGTGAAACTTTAGCTCTCGAGACAAACTGGCGAAGAAGAATTATTAAAGAAAGCCTATATAAACATCAGATGCAAGGAAAATCGCTAAATGACGAAAAATTTAAATTAAATATCTTCACATAAGACTATTAATAGTTCTTTCTTGTTCCTTTCTCTATCTATAGTCTATCACTTAGTATTAGCTTTTTCTTGTTCTCTGCTTGAATTTTATAATTTTTGAATCGATAATGAATAAGTTAGCTAAAAATGACCTGGCCGTTTTGCCTTCCGTTCCGAGAAAAGGCGTTTTTCGCGGCAACGAAAAAACAATTTGAAAAAGTCTCAACGTCAAGTTGAAGCTTATCACTTGGGCTATCCAACGGTGTGTAAATGAGGTCCCTCACCCTTAACCTAGAAAACTTATT
>CAJNOQ010002290.1:0-25170 GCA_905250885.1 Didymodactylos carnosus | reverse complement strand
GGGAAAACGCAAAGTAATCAAATTTTAAAGGTGATATTCGTGATCAGCGCCAAATTCTGCGTCGAGTGATGTATCTTACAAATGAATTCAAAAATAGTGCTTGATCTTTGAATTTGGAGCGCCTTACAAGAATATAATATTGGACTTTTGAGAATTCGTTGAAATTTCGAGAAAAACGGTAGTTTGTAGTTGGAGTAGTCAAATTGTTTCAAGTATCAAATGAACGTTTGAAAAAATTAACAGACGACCTAGATATCTAACACATGACAAATAATGGGACTTTTATAGTCACTAGTCGCCCAAAGGTTAAATAGTTTTAATCAAACTGGCAAAAATATTGCTGAATAATGACCTCGTATGTACAGGTGTTTTAGGTGGAAAAGAGTTAGCCTCAATATGCATTAAGTACTAAATTATCGTCAAAATTCACTTTTTCAATATCAGCTAAAACAAAATTTCACTTTTCGCTCTTATTCTCAGTTTCAATCAAAAAATAACCAGGATATATGGATTTTGTTTTATTTGAACTATTACCATTACCAAATTCTATTTGATAAAGAACTAAGGAACAAATACTGTCAAAGAACATTTTTACTATTGAAATCTTGATTATTTCGGTGAGAGTTGTACGAGCAATTATGTTTGTTAGAGAACAGTATAAAAAAATTTCAGAGAGGATATTTTCATGTAAAGATTTGAGTTCATCACTGTTGCTGCTTCTATTTTGAGGCGTTTATATAAAAGAAACCAAAATTAGAATAAATTTTGTTTTCTGTTATTCGATGTTCAAATGTATTGCCTATATAAAAGAGAAAACAGGACAAAATGTGCGATCGGAAAGAAGAAAAAAATTGACAACAGAAAAAGATGCCTAAATTTACAATAAGAAATCACAGAGATCTTGTGCGGCCCCGTGAGAAACTTAGAATTAAATTAAAAGTAGCTCGCAGTCGGGTTCACCTTGAAATGTTCCATATACCACCTTAGTTTAGAAGAACTGATTAATGAAGCTGAAAGATTTTCTGCACAGACGCCTTAGACATAATTTTTTCATAAAAAGTCGATGTTGAGCTAAGCACGTCATCAGATAGCCCACAGCCCTTACTATCGAGATCCAATGTTATTTTGTCCTCATCGAAGGGTTATAGAGGTTTTTGGAAACGTTTTCTGAAAATCTTGAAAAGTTGACTTATCGAAAAAGTTTTACTTTTCGACTAAAAAGCAACGACAGCTACTTTTAGTAATACCAGGAAATATAGTAGACATTTTTGATCAAAATGAGACATCTCTCAGCTTCGAATGATGTTCTGATCAAGAGTTATGAGAGTGTTGCTAGAACCCCTAAAACTTGCATCAGATACTGGCGCCACCATATCTTGAAAGCGACTTTCCCCTTAACACCATTTCGTTGCTCCCAGATTTCTCGGTAAGGAAACATCGCAGAGAGCTCCGGAAGGCCTTAACTTGAAGCTGGCACATGTCGCCAGAGGCCAAAACAGCCGGATTTTTTATATTGAATCTAGATTTATGATTAGAAAAACATCTTTATCAAAGTTACTGAGACTTTTTCGAATTTCGGACTTTTGACGCTGACCATTAATTTAAAAAGTAAAATATCAAAAATCGGGCTCTATAAGCCTCTGGTCACATCTGTTTTCGTCAATTTAAGAGCAGTCCGAGCTCTCCACAATGTTTTGTTACTGAGAAATCTAGGAGCTACGAACAGCCCGATTTTAGTTACTATTGTGACGACATCTCACAAATCATGCATGATGGTGTCAATCAAAAATTTCGTCACTATACTTTCACAAGATCAGCATTTCCTACATCTAGTTGCCATTTTAGATTAGTTTGTAGTTTTATTGCAATAACTTTTCGAAAAAGAGCAAAAAATGGAGCTCGTTAGCTGGACAAGCCGTAGTCTCATGCTTCATATTCCGTTTTGCATCAAAATATATCCCAATCGGGATATAAATTCGATTTTTTTAAGTAAAATTCATTAGCGACAAAATGATGATGTCGCGGAAAGATTTGACCATACCGCCGGAAAGAGCGTAAAAAACTGCATCAGATTCTTTTTTCCTTGTGACCAAGTCTTTTTTCTGGTTAGCAACCTTTTCTTAAATAATTCTCGAGATTCAAATTCCCGATCAAGATATTCTACTGTTTTTACTAGCTATCTTAACACTTTCTCGAAATATCTTGACATTTTCTCCTACTCGCTGGACATGCACAAGGCAGTGACATGCAGTGAAATATTCAGGTAAAGTCATCCTCGTCAATCGCTATTGGCCGAGTGAGTATCGCATCACAGTCGATGTTGAACTCTAGATGAACCTTTGTATGGAAAAAAAAATGTTTTTCTTTTTGGACATAAAGTACATTTTCTCAAAAGTTAAATTTTTTCAATGTCGAACAAACATCAGCATCATCTTAGCGTTGCAGTAAGATTCACTTTACGTGAGAAAATGCATATTTCAAGCCCCACGTTTTTTGTTTTTGTAAGTCTGGCTTGCCGGCTGAATTATCGCGAAGTTTTCGTAACCAGAGAGTCTGTTGTAAAACGTTTCATTTATCTGAACTTGAATTTTGGCAAAAACTTTGCAATGTCTTCTGTCCCAGTCCAGATGAGTCAGAATTTTGAAAACAAAAGAAAAGTCAAATTAAAAATCCATTCCCTTTAAGGAGCCAAAAAACCTCCCCGCGACGATCTCTGTCACATAAAATTAAACAAAACTTACTGTTTTAATTAATGTCTCACCACGTTTGTATTTCTTTGAGCTCATTTAACCCGGTCTTTTTTGAATATTGCCTTTATAGGACTTGTATGATATTGTTTATTTGATGATATGAAGTTTTTTTAAGATTAATAATGATAACTATCTTTTTCTTTATTACTTGATAATGATAAGAGAAGCTGCGTTGAATAAACTTTACTATCGATACGAGTGTTTCTATGTTATACTGCGCTCCTGATGATTTTCTTGTTTTCCTTCTATATGCTAGCAGAACAAATAGTAATAATAGAGCACTGAGTACGAACTTTTCGGCAAATCAATTCATTGGAAGAAAGTTTTAAATTCAAATAAGAAATAAACAAGAAGTTATTTTCTGTTTTCGTTTTTTATGATCATTTACCATTACAGAGATATCTACTATTCTTTAGTTTAGTAGGCGACTTTTATCCAGTAGATTAGTGATCTAAAAAATTTTGAATCTTAAATATTCGTATAATGGTAACAGGTCATAGACAATGAAATCAGAAACTAACATCTCGTTTAATTCTTGTTTGAATTTAAAACTTTCGCCCAATGAATTGGTTTGCCGAAAAAGTTGAAAAGCCTGTGAATGATTGAACTTTTTGCTACTGATTTTTTTTTGTCTATTCACATACTAAAAGAACTATAATGCACTATAAAGCTATAACACACATGCTGATCGCACGCATGAGAGAATAAAACACAGCTGTACTTCATTTTTAATTTAATAAACGTAAAAAATCAAAGATCCCGATGGGGATATTACAAGCCGTATATCCCAATCGGGATATAATGTAAAATATAGCCTTCTAGTTACCCTTTGCTGAGATACTCGACGAATTGCGATATCCGTTAAAGTGGAGATAGAAAGTTTAGGTTTGGAGTGGAGGTAAATGTTTGGGTTTTTTCCTGTTAGCTAAGTTGCCCAAGGAGTTTTGACGACTTCTATGGTTGCCAGGCGTGCTTACCTTCATATTTCATATCGGAACAAAATCCAATCTTCTGTTGCCTTCAGATAGTAAGAGAAATCGTTTATTTATAGTGGAAAAAAGTTCAGGAACATTTTGATGTATACACCTTTTTTTCAGAAACAAAAGCATATGAAAGTGTTTTACAAGAAATCAAATAGTACAAAATGAAACAATAAGAGCTTCTTTGTTTTCCTAAATGGAACGAAAAGTCAAGAACCATGTCTGTTGATCTTTCGAAATTTAATTAAAATTTTAAAAATTATAAATTTCAATTCCATCGATCGACCCGGTCTCATCACCTATATCCTAATCGGGATAAAATCCGGATTGGCCTATATCATATATTATTATCGGCTGCTAATCCTGATCGTGATTTTTGTATAGCCTGATCAACGTATATGTTCCAGTAGAAACTAAAATTCTTTGGAGCTTAAAATCTCAATCTTCACTGGATTCTTGTCAGTGAAAATTGAAGTTTTAAGTTTAACAATTTACACAAACGTAGATCCCTTCCTATGTCCATGGTGATAGTGAGATCCACCGAATACATTGTTTCCATATTTGATCCGCACTTATTGGATAATAAAAACAACGATGCTGTTATTTGTAAAAGATATACTTTTGAAGAACAAGGAAGATATTTTAAGTTGGCTAGATGAAAACGATATAGTGGTAGTTGACAGGGTTTTCCAGGATTCGTTGACAAAAAATTAAATTCTATACAAAATGCACTACTGACTTTGTCAAACAATCTTAAAAATTGCATTTTACATACTAAACAAGTTTTTGCTGAAATCAAACTAATGCCTTTTTTGGAGCAGTTTCACGAAAATCAAAGATATTTTTTCTACCGTTTTTTTCTCGTAGTTTGATAGAGGGCACCCGACTGCATAAGGCTCCTTGCAAATCAAATTTAGAGAAGTCTTTTTACCGGTAGAAGTATAACGATAAAACCCACCGCCAAAGAAAGAAAAAAATTGATATAATTCCACTACGGAGTCATTTCACCTGTTTCTTTTCATTTAAACATTCTAAGTGAAACTAAATAGATGATTCGAAAGCTCTTTTATGCTCTACAACTTTTATAAATCGAACTTGATAAATACTATGTAATTCTTACAATTGCATTATATTCTTTCGTTGTTTCTAAATAGAACCCAAAATATATAACGATCAAGTTTACGATAATAACAATGACGATGCTTCACGGATAGTACATGTGCGAATGATTTAATTACTATCATAAATGCACCAATTAAGTCTCAATTTAAAGAGAATATTAAATTTTATTGGTACCATGGGATGATAATCAGAATAAATAAAAACTCTTTTACGTGTTAATTGTATGAAATGGTTTCAGTATATTTATGATAATTTAACGTAAGTACAAGTATTTTATTCTTCGCCAACTTAGCGAATCAAAATTAAATTAACTTAAATTAAATTAATTAATTAAGTACACAAATTGTACTATATACTGATGATTTATGATACAGGAATAGTCGAGCATACGCGCTCCAACTGATTCTCAAAGAATGTTCTATAAACTTGCATATTTAGGTAAAATATGCAAGTTTTAATATAGCTTATTATTCAAAAAGATTTCAGGGCGATGTACTACTATGTAAGAAGAGTTAACGTTATGGTTAGAGGTGGCTTATTAGTTGTTACTCGGTGTTGCTTTATCAAGTAAAGTAACAAAAATTTGTTATTTGTTCCTAGTAATTAGTAACAGCAGACGCTAATTTGTAGGAATGTGATAATTTTATCAGAATTCAGTTTTGATTTCTGTTTATCTCAAAAACATTAAAAAGAGAAAATAAGTATAATCGATATATTATTTTATTTATATTATTTCCCGTTCCGCTAAAAATAACCAAGTAAAATTGCTTCAGAGTACTGAACAGCACTTTCTGTTCCTCGTTGTGTTGTCGTCAGTAGTCGATAGTTTAGATAGTAAATCGTATTACTACTACATGTTTGTTGAACTCCAAGGGTACGGCGTCCAGGATCGGTTGAAAGACCAGACGGCCCCGAATAAATCGATGTCCAACTAGTGCCTACTGTTAACGAAGAAGTTAAATTACTTCCTTCTATAGTGATTGCAGTAGGATCGCGGTCGGGTATATCGTTTCCTGTTACAAATACAAATGCTTTTAGTACAGATGGACCCATTGAAGGTGTAACATAAAAGCCTGTGTTACACCCTTGAGTCGGACTTGAACTGGAAAGCGTACCACTTCCAAAGTTTGTGTATTTTGTTGTATTAATATTGTCAATCGCATACGATGGTATTTCTCCTGGATAAAAGTTACATGGATTTGTGCCCGCTATTACGCTTGGTGTACTATCACCACCAACAGTTGTATTACAAATTCCAAAAATCGGATCACTCGTTTGTGTTAGTCGGCTCATACCCACTTGAACACAAAACATATTACTCGTAATTTCAAATCGAAACACTGTCTACTTACTTGTTGTTGTAGTTGTAGTGGCTGCAGAAGAAAAAAAATTTTCATTCTTATGGTGTCTGGATCTTTGCTATTTTAGATTAGTTACATATACAGTTAAAACAAATTTCCATATGCACACTTTCTCCTCCAAAAATCCTCAATGAAGTAAACAAAGAAACAGCTTTTACTTTCTGTCGTTGTAGTGACCGTTGTTGCCGATGTTGATGGTGTTGTACTTTGAGACGTTGTCGGTGCTTTATGTAAAAAAATTCTTTCAACTGCTTAGAAAATGGAATGTCTCAGTCAATTTTATGGACTTGAAAATACACTCACACTCCATTTCATTTGTTTCAGTTGGATTATCCTTACCTTCAACTGTACTTCTCACACGGACGGCAACAACAATTGAAGCAATTATAATACCCAACAGGAGTAATCCAAGGAGAGAGGAAAGCAAACAGCACAATTGACATGAGGAATATAAACATCTTTTACGTCGTCTGTTTACGATAAATCCAAGCACTTCAGCATAAACAAATTAGCTTGTTTTAACAAATACATACGGTTTACGATCTAGTTTTGTCTTTTTGTTGAGTGAATTGCATTTAGTTTCTGTCGTTGACACGTCTGATGACAAACTCTAGAAGGAGAAAGAAGAAAATAAAGTAATTTCAAGCAAGGACTGTCCGACAATAGCAAGCTTGATGAGGCAATGGCACAGACTTTCAATAACAACCATAAGAGCTTTTTCTCTACTCATTTGAGTTCTAAATAAATTTGTTTTTGTTTCTTATCTCTTACTTGTTTATCTGATTGTCGTTTATCTGTGTCTCTTTTACCATCGCCAAAATAAATATCATTTTTACTAACTGAATGCAATATCTAAGAAAATGAATGAGAGTAAAAAGGGAGAATAACCTGACATGTACAATGCGTAAAGTGGCTATTTGCAGTTGTATTAGTTCATTTTTCATGAGACGGATAAAAGGAGTAATTAAAAAGCGCTGGTGTAGTTACGGGTGTGACATGATCTTCTATGGGTTTTCTGGGGACCTCGATTGAGTCGAAGTTTCTACTACAGATGTTCCAGACCCTATCACAGGTTCTAATTTTTTTCAGAAATATCTTTCCTTCTCGAAATATCCAAAAATTGCTGAAAATCACTTCAGACATCGACATTCTGACAATTTTTGGATATTTCGAGAAGGATAGCGTGGTTCTGGAAAAGAAATTAGAACCTGTGATAGGGTCCGAAGCATCTGTGGTGGAAATTTCAACTCGATGTTTGTTGTTTTATCTCTGGTATAAATTTGAGCTTAATCGGATGTGTGCTCTGCATTTTGCAACAAGATGAAAAAAGGAGGGAGTAGGGTACAGAATCTTTAAGCACTCTGATCCATGCGACGATACTTGATTACTGTTTGTTGATGTTGAACTCTATAGAAAAGAGAAAAATTATTCAAAGCGTTAAACTGATTTTCCATCTTACCTGTCCATTTAGTGAGTTACTCTTGCTAATTCTTGTTACTTTTGGTTTTTCTGATCTTTCTGTCGTTTTGGATTTCGGAATCTTTTTTGGTGCGGGAGCTTTCGATATTAAAACCTTTTTTAAAAAGTCAGTGATTATTATTTCGTCACTAAGGTCAAACATGAAGTAATAAGAGCATTTTGTACGTACTTGATTGGAAGTGGACTGTTGGATTGGATGATTGGATGACTTCAGCCATAAACAAATATTTTATTAGTCATTGATAAGAATATCAGTAACGTTTCTCTTACTTGTTCAGTTAACAATAGCTGTTTCCTTCGAGTTCGTGTCACTTGCGGTAACATTGTTCTTTATTAATGCTATCGGCTGAGGCTTATTTTAAATTAAACTTATTGGATGTTATGGAAGAATGTGTTACTTTTGCGTTGAATCATCCACTGAGGCATATTTGTATATTCCACTAAATCCTCTCTCGTGGGCACACAAGCGGACATTTATCAGAAAAATGAAAATGTTTATTTTTAAATTCCTTTCAATGAATAAAAGGGTCCGTCCACATTGCAATCAATTTATTTCTAGAAAGTGAATCACTTTCTGATGATGAGAAAACTCAGCCTGAGAAATATCATCAAAATCAGCAGATATGAGCTAACAGTTTTTTGAGATTAAAACCGAATGTCAAAAAGTATTTAATTCGGAAATTATGTCTGATTTCCGGAGTATATGATATAATCATAATTAATCATGAAAAGGGCTTAGGAGCAAAAAGTTCTGATGTCAATGTGTTATTAGAAAAATGCCCACTACGGTCTTCATTCATCAAAATTCACAACTGTATATGTTAATGAGCACTGATAAGCGGATCGCAAAAACTGATTGTTTGGTCCAACCTAAGTTTCTAGTTCATGACGAAACAAAACAACAAGTTTTTCCAAGAAAAAACTGTTGTAAACGGTTAAAAGTGAACTTTGTCGAATGAGCTTGCTTAAAAAATTAAAGGATAATAACGAATATTTTTAATTTGATTATTTCTGAGAACCCTGTACTCAAAAGCACTCAGAAGCTCGGTTTTCAAGAAGTCTTCCGTCAAGTGCGAATCAATCAAATCCAATGGCACACAAATCCACATTTTTAGTGTAGGCACTAGGTAGCTTTTAGTCGATTTGAAAAGACGCTCATTCAGCTAAATTCAGTTAAATTCATGTAAATTTAAATAAATTCAAAAAAGTATGAGATTCAGCTGTTTTCCCCCCGCAGATAGAGCACATCAAGTTGTGCCAAAAGCTGTCAAATGAGCAAAAGCAGAACTCATTTGTGTCGCACAAAAAGAGCTAGTACAAACTTTAGGCTTAGGGATCGTGAGTGTGAAATGGGCGCCAAATGAAAAAATTTCGGTCAAATCCGAGAAAAGATTTTCAAAGTCTGTCAGCCTGCTCTGCATGCAATCACGCATAGTCCATATGTGGCTGCATTAACACAATTAATTTTATATTACTTTCTCAAACTTAGTGGAAAATGCTTTCATTTGGCGCTCATTAAATAATTAATAGCAAGAATACCTACAAATAGAGGAGAGGGGCTGCTTTATACAATGGTGCGTGCTTGAGCACTCTAGCTTATTCGGTTTTGCAATGACAGAGAAAATAAAATGATAGTGTAGAGGTGGATGAATAATCCTTCGATCCACTGTAGTAGCCTTCTGCGTATAAGCACATTCATGATATGAGTGAGACTACGACAAAATTTAATATGGCTTGGAGAAATATGGCCGACTGAAGGAAACCATTAAAGAGAACATAATCAAGCCGTAAAAATGTAAAAAGCAAAATATGAAAAAGCCAACTCTGTTTTGTCGCATCGACTCTCAATATTTAAAACTAACCCGTGTGCTCCATCGAGTAACATGAGGGAGGAATCGTCTCACCAATTTTTGGTTACCCAGATAGGTTTCTGACCGAAGTGCCTTAAGTGACGAAACAACAGCAGCAACGACGAATTCCTACCATTATTTAGACATGTCTATGCAATTGAATAGTCTTCTTTTTCTTATTTTTTGTTGCTCAACCTGACACGCAATTATTAGTTTTACAAAGACAACAAATACAGACAAGTACAAACCACCACCTGTGTGTAAAAAGGTGAAGAAAAGGAACCACGAGTAATACTTCATCACAAAAATTCTTTTTCTTCTTTTTCATTAATTTAACTGATAATAGAATTGTTCTTTTTATTGAGTGTTAATTTATTTGAAGGCTTTCTCTTGTTTACAGAACCTCATGACAATTCTCGTCAGAACGCAGGAGCACATTTGTGTCTGGATTGAAGACGAAATCCGTAAAACTTTCCTAAATGGATGGGAAACTGAAAGACCGGGTGTGCTCCTTGAAAAAGCTTTTAAACTCATCTTTAAAAGGGTGTAAGGAAAGTTTTACGGATTACGTCTTAAATCCAGATATTTCGCGGTAAATAGCGGTAACGATAGTTAGAAATAACCGTTCTGTAATAGTAGATCAGAAATTTTCCGATTGTATACGTTCAGGAGAACAGATGTCAACAGAAGTTCAGTACTACTGCTATACTATGAAGTACTGTACTATGACTTTATGGCACAAACAAAATAATAATGACCTTTTATTTCCCGCCTTTTTTCCTCTCTTACTATTGACATAGATTGTTATTTCGTTTTCCCCCGAGCTGTGTTATAACAGAGTTTAACTGTGGCTTCAAATATGACAGGTCGCTCTAGTGTTATCGCTGCAGCGATCGATTGAGATCGAGATGCATTTTAAAGAGAATTGTTAAGAGTGTCTGTAAAGAAAGGAAAGCTTTTAAAAAAATTAACATTCAATAAAACGAAAAATTTCATTATCAGTTCAAAATAGTGAAAATAAAGAATTTTTTTGTTTAAGTATTAGTCGGGTTTCCTTTTTTTCGCCTTGCTTTTTCAGGAGCCCAATTGCTTATTCATTTACTGTAGTTCTCGAGCAATACACTCAAAATTTATTTTATATAATTTCGCTTTAACAATATCTTTCAAGAATTAAATTATGGACAAAGTTTTACATATATGTTGTGACCAAACTTAGAATTCGGCCAAATCCAGCATTCTGTTGGTTTAAACGAACTGGTAGTTGCAAAAATATAGAATAAAGAGATAGAGAATTGAAGAAGAAATTTTAAGACACGAAATATTTGTACATAGAGAAGTGAAAATGCTATATTGGAGACAGGTCATGTTTTGTGTATAGAACAAATCCTTCTTACATTAAAACGCACTTGAATTATAATTGTATATAATATGATTTGCATGTTCGTTATTTACTAATGCACTACTAACCCAGTATGGGAACTCAAAGACCTAAGAACTGCACAAAAAAATCCCTAAAAACCCATTATATGTGGGGTAGTGTTTATTTGTGATTCTTAATCCGATAGACCTGCTCCATTAACATTGGGTTATAGGAAAAATCATCGTAAAGACCAGAAGCTCGATTTTATTCAAAGTCAGCGTGTATATTACAGCTCTGAATAAGTCATTGTTTTTCATTAAATATAAGAAAACTATGTTGAATTAATAATTATATAATAATTTCGATTGTGACCTACTGAAAATTAAAATTTAACTTTTGGCCCGCCAAAGGCAGAATTCTAGTTTTGGTCGGCCAAATTCGAAATCTGGCCACAACATGTACATTTGTTTACATAGAGACAAAGTCACACACAATGTAGAGATACATACACACTATACACATGAAAACTTAGATTTTTAATTTTTATTATTCATTTTCACTTGTTGTTGTAGTCCGATCTTCACTAGTAGCCTTTTCTTTCTCGCTTGCTGTCGGTTGTTCGTTATAATCGGAAATCATTTCCCATGGTCAAAAATAATTGACGTATCAAGATTACGTTTATTTTTCGCCACAAGATGACAAACAGAATGTTGATGTAATTTCATTGCACCTTCGTAGAAATTAATTTCATCATCAAGCAGGATGGCATGCTGACGTTGAAGAGTGTGATGCTTCCTTGATCAAGTCATGTCTTTTCTCTCGAGAGAAAAGACATGAAACACATTAAAAACAAGTTTTTGTAGCTTCTGAAGTATTGCACCGAAAGTAAAGACGTAAGTTATCAGACACTCATTATCTGCTTAGTACATACAAACCGTAACTTACTCGTTTTGGAACATTATTAGATGGAACATTATGGAAACATTGTTTTCTATCAGTAGAGTTTCAAGGGTTGCAATAAGACGCTTCTCATTTCCACCGTTGCCAGCGAATAAATATTTTGGGCTTATACGCGTATCATCAGGAATGAGCGGTAGTCCATCAACACATATAAACAGTGTAAATTTTGGCACACTATGCGAATAGGTTGGATATCGTATTGCGAGCCAAAGTAAATTCTCAAGTTCATTTTTCAAAACTGAATTTAAATTGATAAATGTGGCTTTCAAATTGAAATAAATGTATTGTTATCTGCAAATGCTTGACTTAGTTTAAACTATTTTATTTAAAATAAGAACAACTAATTAGTAATGATCACAAGCGAGTGGGAAGGCATCAAGGGGGGAGGAAGTGGAATGGGCCATTCCAGGCCATTCCGTATCATTCCGAAACACTTTTCCCCCCTTGTGAGGCACTCATGATAGTGATCATTATTTCGTATAGATGAAAAGCGGAATATAAGCAACAACAAAAAGAGTGAAAAACTAAAAAAGGAGAGAAAAAACGAACAGAAAAATAAGAAACACAAGTTTCATATGAGCCTTGTTTAGAAATCAGTATAAGCTGTAGTTGTGTGAGGAGGCAATGGCACATCAGAGGTGAGGAGAAAGGATAAAACATTTTTTTTTAAAGTTTCGCTTAGGCAGGTAGAATACCGTTTAAAATCGTCTTGTTTTATAAGTAAAATAAACAATAGCATCATGAATTTCTTTCATTCCATCCAGACTTAACAGTTTTGCTAATAGCATGAACATCTAGATTCAACATCTAGAAACAAGCATGTTCAAGTTTAACGGTCATATCGTTGGTCGAAGCAGTAGCCGCCGATCGGTCAGTCAGGGTGCCATCATAGTAGAAATTTCACACCATCCTTCGGGCCTGAAAGCGAAACGAAGTCGACCCTACTGGAAACCTTCTTCTCTTTTTTGGTCGTTTCCTCTCTTTCAATAGATTACTCGAGTGCTGGAAATAATCTTACAACAGCCAGTGAAATTAAGAAAGATAACACTCTATTAGTCTGTATCCTTTGGTTCTCCTTCAAATTGAATTACTTTTGGAATCAACTATTGCGGTGGAATTAGAAATCTGAACACTGATGTGGTGGAAAGTGTAGAACTTGTTACTTTACCACGTGAAAATATACCTGAAATTAATAATATTCGTGATATTGAATATAAATCGAATGGAATGGTATGAAGAAAAGCGTCTGGAGTTGGCGTTGGTCAACTGATCGATTATCAAAATTTGGATATTAAAGTTAATATGAAATTATCCTTCGATAAAATTAATAATTCTATATCAAACCGTAATTTGTCTCAACAACCACATAATGAAAGACGATCTAGATCATATTATTTTTGTATGGAAGATTCTTGTATGAAAACATTGAATTCTAAGAGGATCTTAGCGATCATTTGCTTGTTGGTGCACATACGATAAAAAATAGTCGACTGACCTCAAACGGTCAAGCGAAAATTTTATTATTTGATAAATTGCGTAGTGGTGATACCGATAGTCATACATTATTCACGACTACACCTAGAATATCAATATCGCCACATCTTCCGAAATATATTGAACATTTTTCAAATATGGGATGAGCGTTGAGAGTTCAGAGATCCGCTAAAGCAATTAATCAACACGTAAAACAATTTATTTCTTCACTTCTGAAAGAGGAAGAAATGTATGGAAGGAAGATGCCACCGGAAGAATTTGTTCTGCGAACTAGAAAATCACATAATCCAGACGACTCTATAAAGTTTTAAACTCGTCAATATCTTTCCGTTAGCTAGGTATATCCAGATAGAGAAGATGTTTTTGTTGCTTCTCTTGTTTGTGTATACAGGTACAAAATCAAACCAAACCGTTGAGTAAAAAACGCAGTAATTTCATAAAGACACAAAATTCAACTTCTAAGGCAGTTGCCGCTACTAATCTTTCGAGATAAAGTGGAAATCCAGGTACCACTCGAGTACCAAAAAAGATTGCTTCGGCCACTACTCTAACATCGTCAACTCGTCCAAGACGTTCTGCTGCTTCCAAACAAATTTGACACAAGTGATTCTGATGACAGTGAGAAAGAAAATGATATAGACAACAAAGACATAACAGCGGTACACCAGGCACAACAGTTACATTCATTAAAAAAGCTTTGGATAACAGTTTCCCTTTTATTAGTTTTAATCCCATTTTGTAGGGCTCGGTGAGTACTACAAAGGCAAGTGAAATTAAAAATTCGACTGAAAACTTTTTGAGCTTGAGCGACGGAAAATTGGCTATTTCCAAAATGCGATCTTCAAAGATGGATGCCATACTCAAAGATGAAGATGGAAAACTTACTTTTTGTTTTTATTTTCCACTTTTTTTTTGTGTTAACCACATACGTTCACGTGAAAATAGAGATATATGTCGCTTCCGAAAGTTGTTGAACATATTTAAATGCAAAGGAAGAATTCACACATTACTAAGCCAAATTTCCATCAACTTCTGATGAAAAGTTTTCTATACTAAATTAAATATCACCAGACTTTTGAGAATGGTTCAAGATAGTACACTGTGGATACTATCCATTGCAACTAGTCAGACTTCATCGTAGTCAGAAACGTCAGAGAACTGTACGTCACAAAAGTGCACCTCAGAACTCCGTTTCACCCTTTTGTCAACGTGATGGGTGAAAGTGGCACGTAATATTTGTATGTTATTATATATCAGATATTGAGTACTATATTCTCTGCAAAAATCTTGGTTCCATCACTTATAGTTTCCGGAAAAGCAAGAATTTACCTTTTTTGTAAGCTAAGTTCTCGGATTTCGCTCTTCTAGAAAAAAATCATTTATATCTGGAAGGAGGAGTACACTAAAAGAAAGGCTAGTCAAAAGTCTCGGTTCCGAAAACAAGGAACCGTCTAAGAAACCACGGTTCCGATTCCTGATGAAGAGCCAAACATTAGAGACCCGCGGTTCCGGTTCTTCAGAAGAGTCGAGAACCGAACATCCCTATATGTGAACTGGTTTTTAGGCGTTTATCTTGAGAAATGGCCGAGTTATGAGTCTTTTGCAAAAAGTACGCATAAAACGTCGAGAAAAATCCTTATATTTGGAATTTTTCTTCTCTATTCTCTGCTATAAAATTTTGAGTTATATGTCCTTCAAAGGAGCGAGAAAAATTCTTGATACAGCAAACTCGCTTTCAGCCCTAGGGCGAAGATGTACTGTAAGCAAACATTAAAATATTGAGATTTTCGAGTGAAAATAGTGAAAATTTTCGATAAATTCGTATTATAAAAGCAGAATCAAATTTACCAAGGACACTTTTCCTATATGAGTTTTTAGAGAATTAAATTCTGCATAGGATAGGCCTAGTTTTAGAATTTTAGATGGGTCAGAAATATGTCAAAAATGTGATTCAAAGCGAATTGCCAACTTAACAAAATTTGTCAACTTGTTTTGAATTTTGAATCTTTTCATTCCATACCATTAGTCTGAAGTCTCATTCAATTACAATGTTAGTAGATAAGATTCAATCAATTTCAGAAGTTACATTAAACAAATTTATAAGTTTTCTACAGATTTTACAGCTATTTTGTTCATTTTTATGCTATTTATTATTAAAAAACTTTACTAAAATTTAAAATACCTTTCATACGCTTGTTAGCTATTGTGAATTCAGACAGCTAAAACTTTTTTCAACGCTCACACCATTTTGCAAAATTTCATTGAGGCGAAGACTATGCCGTTCATTGAGATTAGAATAGGTATAAAGAGAATCAGCTGGTAACACTATTCATTATCACACGTAAAACCACAAATGATTTATGTTCAACGAAACTTGTTAATGATTTTAATTGGAATAATTTCTAAATCTAGAATAGATACATTTATTTACATTATAAAGACAAATATTCTAAAAAATTATACAAGTAGGAAACCACAATAATTTTCTTGATCGTTCCACTGGAAATTTGTGATACTAACATCAATAATAATCAAGATTATGATAAAATTGATGCTTGATTCTTTATTAATTAATATCAGAGTAACTTTAAATTTATTTGGTGATAAAATACTGTATTTTAACAGAGTGTTCTAAGTTTCTTTTCTAAAATATAATCAACACATTTGTTGTAGTTGTGTAGGAAGTGCCTTGAACGAGCAGAAAATAAAAGATAGTTGCTTAATTCATGAAAGTATTGTTTTTTTGTTCAAACACATATTTCGATATTAAAGCTTTGAAAAGTAGATTCGAATATACTGTATGTTCTTTCTAAGTCTATAGATTCTGAATATTGTATCGCTGGCGAATAGTATTCATTTTTTGTCTGGTGATTAACCCAAGTAGAAAAAAATCGGCTAGCTAACTCAATATACTACCCGATATAGTCAGCTAGCAATTTGAATTAATATTTAATGCTAATACTGTATTTGGCAGTAATGAAATTCTAAATTTCTAGACGTCAACACTTCGATGGAATCAAGTTCAAACAGTTCCCGCTGAATTTTAGAATTGTTCCTGTGTAGAATTCCAACAAATATTGGGCTCATAAAATACGACTCACTAATAGATAGTCCTTAAAAATGTCTACTGATTGCATATACTTAGATATTTTCATTGCTACTTTCTATTCGTTGAATGTCATTTTTTCTAAAGTCATATTTCGAAAAATAGTAAAAAGAAATATTTTCCCCTTCCAGCTACTGTCTTCAGAAAAAAACATTTTATGAGAAAATCATTTATAGTTCAGAAAGATTATTAATATAAAGTTTTATACGAAAACGATTTCCCTTTCTTCCTACTACAAAAAAAAGTGAGCAAACTTTTTTATAGGGCTAGGAAATAGTTAATTGCTGCAAAGGAGCGAGTTTCATGATCAAAATTAAATAAAAGAACCTTGCTACGGCAACAGATACCGGTTCGAGAAGATATTATATATCTTCGAAAGAGCTGTTGATGCACTATCGAAAAATAAATACCTGATCTTCTCAATATTTGTCATTAGTACAGAAAAAAAATCGCAAAACAATTCCAAAATTCACTGGGAAGTGGTTGAATTTGATTCCACCGAAGTGTTTGACGTCTAGAAATTTAGAATTTCATTACTGCAAAATACGAAAAGCATCAGTTTTGTAGAGAATTAAATTGCACATCTTTTGAAAACAGATTGAAGTTTTCTCAAGCTTTCTATACGGAAATAAAGTACCTCCGCCACTACTTTTGGACTGCCCTAAGTAGCTAGCTAACACGATACATTATTAGATATAGCCGGCTAGCCCAATATATTACTCGATATATCGACGGTCGGATTACTCATCTTTTTGGTTTGCAGCCACTGTACTATATATGTAAAACATATACTTCACAAATTTACAAAGTATTTATTCAGCTTCCCATGTACATCCGAATGGTTCGAGTTCTGACTGACTAAGGAAATTAGGAAGTGTGATCTGAGCATCAGTGAAGAAGGGGCCAAGTATGAGTGGAAAAGGAAAGAAAACTTTTTAATTGTTTTGCTCTTATAAACGTTCGTTTCTTCGTACTGATATGTGTCGTGTATGCTCTCCTAAATAGAGATCAGTAGTGGTCTTCTGTTTTTTTCTAGCAAGTCATGAGCTCCGAAGAAGAGTCGTGTAATTTAGGTGAGATTTTCTTCATTAATTAATATTTTTACAAACCTAGAGAAGATCTAAAAAATGAAAAGCGAGAAACGATCTCGGTTTTTTTAAATCAGGTAATAGTTAATCAGGATCAAAAGACTAGGTAAACTATTTGTAGAAAGTTTATCTGAACGAACTCACCACAAAACGTTCACTGTGGAAACATTTCGATATCCGTTATACTGGCCACAAACTGTAATATCAATCAGACTTTGCTGTAACTCATAGCAAACTAAATCGGACTAGTTAATCAGATCTCTCTGTCTTTGTTTTGTCTCAAACTATTACCGTCCTGAAAGTGTTCATTTGAACCATTTGTTATTAGCTAGAATGTTTGGTCAATAGGACTAAAATGGCAATGTTTGCCATATTTTACTAGTCTCATTCCTTCTGTTTGCTCGCTTAGTTATGTTTTTAGAAAATTCATTTTCTGCTGTCCTTACAAGCAAAATATCTCATCGGAACATCCCATTCGCAAGCAATTTGTCGGCAGTAAAATTTTAACTCTAAACAAAGACAAAGAAGTCTGCTTAACTAGCTTCATTTAGTTGACTATGATTTTTAGCAAAGTCTTATTGGTATTACAGTTTGTGGTAAGTCCTGCCAAATTAGCGCCAACATGCAGACGGCTTTAATGTGTAATAAACAATGGCGGAGAATTCGATAACGGAGATTGACATACTTCCACCGAGCTGGTATATGATAGGCATGTATGAACTTCGGGAACTACTCGTTGTACAGACATTTATTCGAAACTAACATTATCTACTTGCTCTCAACGCTGATGTACCTCATTAAATGTATGACTGCGTCTTCCAAAATTCTTATTTTGTCCATCATTTTATTGTCATATATTGCAACAAGCTGATTTACCTGTACTTGTATCTGTAAAAGGAGTGTACAAGCATTTAAAACGACATGAAGATACGAATGGATCTGAGTCTTTTTACCGTCAATAATTCTCGCATAGATCCAAGAAAATATCTGATTCAGCATCAGCTACGTAAACGAGTTTAGATTTTGACTTAAAGTAACTGAAATGGTTAAGAATATATTAAATAATTCTTTATTTATCCAAGTAATTGTCAATCAGGTCAAAGAACACTTTAAAAATGAATTAAATGATGTTCAGTTTAAGTTAAGTTTGTCTTTATAACAGAGTAAGGTGAAGTTTCCAAGTACAATGAAAGTACAAGAAAATTGAAAAACTGTCACAATTAGCATCTTATGTCAATCAAGGTACGAAACTATGACTCTATCCGCTTTAGCCCCTTCTTTTATTTTTCCCCTTTATCTTCTAGAAAAAAAGGTTTTGATTTTGATTTTGCGCTCCAGTTATGTGAACCTCTGCTCTCGCATTTTAATTTTTCGCTTTTGTCTGATATTGTAATGGAGTGAAACTCTTTCCCCACTCTAAACTCGTGCCTTTCGTCTTGGAAACGTTTTGAGCGGAACGATTTATCTTCGTCTGCGTCTTTCACTCATTTCAATGTTCTACTGTTTAACGTACGGGGTTTAGCCGAGAGATGGGAGGAAGTTTTACTTTTTTTCGAAAACTCGAACTCCGATTGTCTAGTTTTATTAGAGATAGGGGCGGTAAATTTTTCCTTTCTCTCACAAGCTTTCAATAGGTTTAGATTCTTTTACAAGGCCGGTGAAAATAGTAGGGGAGGTGTCGTGTTAGTTTTCCGTTCAGGTTTTTTCTGTACTCGAGTAAAATGTGATATACCTAATGTGTGTGTAATAGATATCACTTTAGAGCAAGTTTTACGTATCGTTGGGGTGTATGCTCCTAGAAGTAGATCATGGACGTGGGACGTCCTCTCCCCATTTGTCTCTGGCTCGTGTGTGTTTTTTGGTGACTTTAATGTTGATATAGACGATCCGGTTGATAATGCTAGGTCCACAACCCTCCTCGAGTGGGCCGATTCTCTCTTTTTGTCACCTATTCTTTCTAATAAGCCGACCTCTAAACGTTCCAACCGTCTCATTGATTATGCGTTCGCTACTGGAGTTCCCCTTTTAGTTCAAAATTGGGACGCCAACACCACAAGTGACCATGAACCCGTTCTTGGCATTATCGCGTGCGAGCGAAAAGAAACTGCGTTTAGTTATAATACTCATTGGGCTATTTTTAATTATTTTATCTCGTTTATTTCTGATTTCTGGTCATTACAATGGGAGCATTCATCTTGGGAAGTTGTTTATCCTACTTTTATTTCTTTTCTTTCTCTCCTAAAATCTCATTGTACGGTTTATTTTCCTCTAAAACAATATCGAGTCGCGATCTCTAAGGAGCTTCGGATCAAACTCTCATATGTTCGAGTTTTGTCATTGAGAGCCAGAAGGACAGGTGACGCTCTTCTAAAAGTAAAAATCAAAGAATTAAGAAAAAGAAACAAAGCTGAGCTTCGTGATTATCTCTTGGCTCGTTTGGGGCAATCTATGAGTGAGCGATATACCTCTTCAAGATCCTCTGTTGGGTTTTGGTCAAAAGTGAGGAAGAATTTTAGAGCTAATTGCACTTTAAAAGCCTTTTTGTCAGAAACGGTGAGGTTATCAATAATACGGAGGACATGCTGTGTATGGCGGCTGACTATTACGAAAAATTGTTCGACGAGACAATCGTGTACCGTCCTCACCCATATGTCGACTGTCCTGGGATGATCTGGGAGAACCAGAACGAACTCATCCCACTAATAACCTTGCCAGAACTTATGAAAGCAGTGTCCAAAGTTAAGAAAAAAACCTCTTTCGATTCACATGGCATCTCCGCTTTTATGTTTCGGTTTATCCCCTCTCCCTTCTGGACAGGTATTTTAAAAGTTTTTAATTTATCCTTAACATCATTCGTTGGTCTATCCTATTGAAAAATAGTGAAAATGGAATTACTTGCAAAAAAGAAATCCGTTTGTCTAATTGGCGATACCCGTCCTATTTCTCTCCTGGATGTGTTTCTCAAATTGCTAGAGCGTCTCTTTCTGGTTCGATTTCTAAAGATCTTAGAAAAAAGAGGTATTTTGCACCATTCTCAGTCAGATTTTCGATCTAAATTCCGTCTCCAATCTCGTGTTCTTCTCTTGAAAGACCAAATCTCTTCCTTAGTGAGCAACAACTCTTCGGTCGCTACCATTTTTGTGGATTTCAAACAGGCATTCGACCAACTTTAGTGGTTGGGCTGTTTGGCAAAGTTGTCCCACATTGGGATACCTAAAGCGTACATAGAATGAATTGGTGCCTGGCTTAAGATAGGCACGGCTTTATTGAAATGGACGG
Source organism: Didymodactylos carnosus (assembly GCA_905250885.1). Classification (NCBI taxonomy): domain Eukaryota; kingdom Metazoa; phylum Rotifera; class Eurotatoria; order Philodinida; family Philodinidae; genus Didymodactylos; species Didymodactylos carnosus. The sequence goes on along the minus strand of CAJNOQ010002290.1, from coordinate 4,341 downwards.
GAAATGTTCTCGCTCGTTCGCTATTAAGAGAGGCGGTCCTCAAGGTTCACCCCTTACCCCCACAGTCTTTATCACTTATCACCCGGATATGTGGACCTTTTTAGAAACATCTCTAGCGAATTACTTTGCTGACGATCTAGCAAGTGTTCTTGCGGGAATGATTGGTGTGAAGTTTACCCAACAGCGTTGGAATTTAGAGAGGCGTCTAAAGAAGTTCCTTGATTATCTTGACTATTATTCAGTGTTAACGGTTCAGCCGATTAACTACTCCAAAACTGTTGCATTATGGTCCTCACGTGCGCCGAGAAAACCAGATTTTAATATTTTTTGTGGTATCCATCAGATAGAATGGGTAACTAGTTTTAAATATTTAGGCTACTGGTTAACTTTTAGACTAGGATGGGGGAAGGGGATATCTATATCTAAAACAAAAATTAGGCAAAGGATCGCTATGATAAAATCTTGCAGAGTGAACGGATGCACTAGTCTAGAATTTAAACGAATGTTGTTTTTTACGTATGTGTTCCCCCTAGTTACTTGGATTTTCCCCATCTTCCCCTTGTTTACAGAATGTCAGCAGTCAGATTTTTCCCACTTTTATTGTACTTGTTTACGTCGAGTGTATGGCGCGATTTTGTGGAATAATTTCACCTTCGCATTTATGTACAAAGAATTAGCGCTTGAGGATCATTGGGTCTCCTATTGGAAAAAATATTGACGTGCGTTAGAACTTACAACTGATGGTGCCCTCCTATACGAACCTTATGCGTTAAGTGTGTATAGAGAACAGTGGTTGTTAAAAGCATTTGTTATTAAAAAGCTCTCTCGTTCAAAACGTTTCGCTTCGCATCTCTCTGTTATTCAAAAATGTGCTATGTGGAGTCTAAAAAATAACTGTGATAACTCTATTCTCCAGCTACCTGAAACAGAGTTTGACAATTTTTATGTGTTTCCTGATTCGTTTTTATGAACTGTTCCCTATTTTTCCCCCGGTCATATCCTTTTTAAATCTTTGTAGAACTTTTTAATTGTTCAACTTCTTAACTTTTTATTTCAAACTTCTATTTCCTTTTTTTTTGTTCATGATTGTCTTTACAAATAAGATTTCCACAAGATTTTTATAAGATTCTTATAAAAAAAGTATAAGAATCTTTCATAAGACTGAATCTCTAGGCTCGATCTTAAATCATTAATTGCAACCATTTTATCAAATGTTTGATCAGTGTGTTTACGAACGAACTGTTTCATACGGCACCACATTCCTTCGATAGCGTTCACTTCGCAGTGAAAGTTTCTTGTATTCTGTGCAGAAGCCGTATATGAGGAGGTGGATGGTACATCATTGACTAATAATGGTAAATTAGATAGTTATAATTTTCTTTTTTTGTTCCTGTTTCTATTGACCTGAGTGAAATAACCGTGTATTAACCACAAAATAGCTGACCTTACTTTAGCACCTCCTGTAAAGAACCAGATACAGAAGATGCGTGAGAAAACTACTTTTTCGGTGTAGCGGCCGGGTGCCAAGAGTATATTCATATGTTGTAGTGCCATACACGGTTCATATAGGTTGAGGATTTTAACTATGCCAGTGACTTGATCTATGTGTTTTCGTTTAATAAGCATGAAGAAATAGAACAAAAGACAGAGTCCTATGCAGAAAAGGGTGCTTGACAGTTTGACGATTGTTAATTTTTCTTACTGTTAACTACTGCTTTAATCATGCTGGTCGACCGTTAGCCGTTGTGGTGAATCCCAGGTGACATACGAAATCTAAAGAGTGTAGAAAAAGTTGAAATTCTCTATACTTTTAGGCTTTATAGTAAATCTTTTTTATGAGAGTACTAGTCAGTTTTGGTCAGGTTCATCTGATAATAGTTGAGCAAATGGAAATAACATGAATGATCACACTCCTTACACAGCTACGTTTATATGAGTAACGTTTTATGAGTACATTCATCAGAATTGTTTCTTACGCACTCTCTATGTTAAAATAAAGCCACTTGAGAGTGGCTTATGAGTATCTCCTTGATATGCTTGCCTTCCAGTTTTTTCTTTTCAGATCTTGAATTTGGCCAATCTCATGGATTCGCTAACGACAATTTCCAGACTAGTGATGCTCGTTGTTATACTGTTCGTGTGCTTTTATTTTATAAATATTGGTCATCGGATGTCTAAAACGACTTGGCTTAATTCTGCAAATGTCTATGCTAACATGTCAATCAGTTCAGGATTTAACTTTACTTCTGAAAAGCCGCCACAGATTGCTGTGCTCAAAAACTGTACGGTTGTGACGCAGAAAAGACGCATATTCGACCCTAGTCCGCGACACCCTCATGGGCACGACGGTTTTCCCTCACCGTTGCTGAATCTTCGCCCTCTGAGCAAAGAACAGAGCCAACTCTTAAATTCCCATACTATGATCTCAAGGAGGGTAAAGTCAATCAAAAGTCTTTACGGTTTTCACGGAAGCAGACCTTGGCTCGAGCATATAAATTCCTTAGACGATGAAGGCTTAGCTCCTCTCACTAAGTTTGTCCAGAAAGTTATCTACGACCATCAAAATCCAGATCCCTCGACATGCAAAGACAAAAAATATCTTGAGATGAGACACAATATCAGAGCAGGACTTGGAGCGTTAACACATTTCATCGGCTCAGCTTTAGGACGTGCAATCGATTATGACAGGATACTTATATGGGATATCAAAGATAAAGGTGGAGCAGCAGGTTGGCATTATTTTGATGTCGGATGTGCCGGCAAAGGTCATTACGACACCCTCGATTGCTTGTATGAGCCACTAACAAGCTGTGGTTATGGACATTCTAACGAGAAAAATACTCTGTACACTATTGGATGGGAAGATGGAAGCGACAAAACCGAACCATGGCACCGATTTAGAGCACCATCTCTGTTTACACACGCCCTTATCCAGCATACGTCGGCACCGTTGACCTCGACGGCAGTCAAATATTGGTGGAGAGGTCAAGCAACTGGATTTATACTTCGGCTGCACAACGCGTCGTTAGCAAAGATCCGCGCGTTGCGGCTCGATCCATTCATGCATGTCGGATTCACTGTCAACAAAACGAGCAATACCTTCCAAAGCCTACCGGTCCCATTTCCGTTACCACCACACTCTTTCAGTATGCACATCCGGCATGGCGACAAGGCGTCAGAAATGCGTCTGATTCCTTTGAAAGAATATGTTGAAGAGGCGGAGTGGTTCGCAAAGCAAAATCCTAATTCATATCACAAATCAGCTTTTCTTTCATCGGAAGATCCGGCTGTTTTCGAAGAAGCAAAAAGTATTACATATGTTACCTTCGATTACGGTCTGACTTCTCCAAATGAAAACTGGATTTGGTATATGAGCAAAATTAAGCGCGAAAATATCGGACCGATGCAACAATTGGATGTGTTTGGTAATCGAAGTGATATGACTCTCTCCTGGATGCTTCAGCTTTTCATGGCTCTCGAATGTGACGGCTATGTGGGAACACTGAATTCGAACTGGAACAGGCTCATCGACGAGCTACGATGTATATGGATGGATAACTGCATGCATCCGTATTTAGAAGTTGGTGATGTCGTAGACTGGTCCAACTATCACTGGTGAGGGTATGACATTCTCACAATCGACCAGCTAGAATTATTTATAGATAGAGTCAGGAATGCTAATTCCATCACCTATTTTTAAGCAAATCGGTAAATAATCAATGTAATGAATTATCGCCAGTACCTTTTTCCGAGACGAAACTGAGTTGCATTTGTGGTTAAAATATCTCATTGGTTCACAACTTCCCACGCACATAGGTTATATCAACTATTGACCACACAATTACGTACCCCAAACGGATCCCGCACTTTGTTGGACGACGAATGGGACACTCTGAGTGCCTTCCTCCGGGCACTTTCAAGCAAACAAATGTGTCCCATCAAGAAAAGTGTCCTACTATGAACTATTTTAAGTGTCCCATTCATCGCCTGAGGGGCACTTGTTTTTTTCACAGTGTATGGACTTGATTCATTTATCATCGGATAGAGCACAAAATTCTACGTGTACCTAAACTATTCGAGTTTCATCCAAACCAGTTTCAGGTAGAAAAAACTCTGACTTCATACATTTGTGATAGCAAATTCAAGAGTCCCATGTTGCCAGAATTCCAACAATGCTGGAATTTCAGAGACTGGGAAAACAAGTCTCACTTGTATACATTTGTCACAGTAAACGCAAGAATCCCAGAGTTGCAGAGACACAGAAAAGAAGTCGGATCTGTAAGCATTTGCCATATGTGTTGCGAGAATTCCAGTATCCGTGAAGCCCAGAATTCGAGTCGA
>CAJNOQ010002289.1:0-25183 GCA_905250885.1 Didymodactylos carnosus | reverse complement strand
ATTGTATTAGATGCTCAGAAATATTTATTCATTGTGGATTATGGGAATGATCGTATTGTTGGATCAGGACCAAATGGTTTTCGATGTTTAGTTGGATGTCATGGACTTCTTTCACAATCCCATCAATCGTGGTTGCCGTTTAGTCTTAGTTTCGATCGTTCGGGTAACATGTTTGTAACTGATATAAACAATGATCGAATTGAAAAATATTTGCTGAAAAACTCTTGTGGTAAGTTGAAAATCGTTGAATAAGATGATGAATAAAATAAAGCTTTGTTTGAGAAAAGTAAATTTTAAAGAAAAGAACAAATTCTTGATTAGATTTCTGTGAGGATGAATTGTTTGATAAATAAATAAGATAAAAAGTCTTGAATATGAAATAATTGAATAAAAGAAAATAAATAAATATGTGAAGATTGAATGAACAATGAAATATTTCGATTGAGCATAAATATTTTGGAAGATGATTATTTAAAAGTTTCAGTACTTTTGCAACAGTAAAATTGATTCGTGGTGATGAAGATCTTTTGATATAATTAATTTATAAGAATCGATAAAACCATCTAAAAGATTTTATATTGTGATCAATCTATAAATATTTTGTGATTTTCTAATTTCAATTCAGTTGTGGAGACTTATGACACTGTAGAGTTGACAATGAATCGAGCAAGAACTGAGTTATTTATGTGAATTTTATCCAAACAGAATACTTTTTCGTTCGCATTTGGTAATGTTTCAGGGTGAGGATGTGAAAATCTGGGTAAGAGGTAAGTTTGGTTCTGAACGTATCCAGTGAAGATGGAATTAATCGAACCTATCAGTAGAGGAGGAGATCCTTCCTCAAGAATTTGCTTAACTTGGTCATTCTTCCTCAACCATGAAGATTTTCGCTCTTTTCGTCATTAACGTAAGGATAAAACAGTGTGTCGTTTGCGTCGATCACAGAGTTTTTGAGGGATCCTCTACCATATGGTTCGAATTATGTCCTGTTTTCTCATTTCGAAATCAAGTTTTGACCATCAACATGAAGAATAATAAACAAAATAAAAGATGAATTTGAGTGATTTCGCAATGACTCTGAGTGATTTTGATGATTGGAAACGATCTGAGGTGCTCTGCTATCCAGAACCAGTTGTTTCTTCCTTGAGTACAGATTATCATTTGAATACGTTGAGAAAGTGTATCCGAAAGAAAACGAATGAATATCCCGAAATACTTGAATACATGTGTACATACAACAAAACTCGATTACTTGTGTTTTTCATTCAGACTATCCTTCATCACTTTTGCAAACGATATATTCATCATCATTGACGATGAACAGTCAAATATATTTCAGAGATTGCAGTGAATCAAGCTTTTATTATGAATCTATTCAAGTAAATGTAACTGAGAATGGTTATTATACTTTTCGTAGTTATAGTACGAGTGATACATATGGATACATTTACAAAAACAAATTTAATCCATTTAATTTATCTGAGAATTTTCTCAAAGAAGATGATGACAGTGGTTCTAATAATCAGTTTAAACTTGATATTCTTCTTGATGTCGACATTACATATGTATTGGTTGTAACAACATATACTATAAGAACGGTCGAAACATTCTGGATTGTTGTATTGGGTACAAACAATGTCACTCTCAAGCGTCTTAGTGAGTATATATTTATATATATTATTTAGTGAATAATCAGTACAGAACATAGAATATGTGTATTCATTGAATTACTGCTGTCATTTTAAGAGAAGGTTAAAAGTGTCACTATTATTCAACTAATAGTCATTGTTATAACTTGTCTAATCTTTCAAATGAAGTTATCGAATCTTTTTATATAATATCTGGTTGAATTTTCTTTTGAGAATGCCTTGAACAAATATTCTTATACAAAGAAAAATAAGACTAAAACCTTATCGTTGAACAGGACTTTATTAAAATTCTAGAATTTGCAATCTTTTATTGAGATTTTGTTAAATGAAATATAAAAGGCAGATGAGAAGTCGAATGTCATTAGTTCTTGCAGATTGGCACTCTCAATTATTTTATTAAGTATATAATGTGGTTATGATTTCATGTCATAATTGATCAGTTATCTATAGGAATATCGAATAAACTTCGAAAAAAATACATTTTTGTCAGATATAAGACACGAATCTTGATGAGATCGATTGAGACAAATTCTTTTCTTCTAGTCATCGTTGGAAAATCGTTAAATGATTTCTTTATTTTTGATATGTAGAATATTGCGTAATTCTGATTGGTTAAGTTTCTCCTTGACAAAGCTTTAGCAGAGATAAGAAATTGTTTTTCTTTCTAAAACATCAATAAGAGAAATCTCAAAAGAGAAATCTAAAACATCTAAGAGAAATCGGCAGTACCATATGAAAATTCTGGGAGGGATTATAGAGAAAGGAAAGATATAAATAAGAGAAGGAAGCAAAAGATATCTTTCTCGAAACTCGAACCACGAATCTTCTTCTATTTGGGTAGATGTCCTATGGCAATTAGAGTGAAAGGGACATTTTCAACTCTGTTTATTATCGGCATATATTATCAGCAATGTTAATAGTCATAAGAATTCTAAAAGTATATAATGTGACGATACAAAATCCATTGTGAATGTGTCTATGAAAAGTTAGTTTTATATTTCTATAGAAACTGAAGATTAAACATTGATTAACTTCAATGTAAATTTTATGAGTTTTTCGAATTTCTATACTTAACCCTCAACATTTACATAAAACCTCAAAGATTTTGGTTCTGTAGTTGCCAAATAACGGTTTAGTGAAAGGATCGTTTCATCTATACGCTCTTTCTTCATTAGTCAATAATTATTTGAAGTTCAAATACACTGCATAAGGATTCGGAATCCGATAGAAATTCTGAGAATCTTAAGAGAGCCTTCGCCAGAAAATCGAACAAAGTGCTAAGCGATCGGCCGCTGGCAAATGGTCATAACCAATGGGAGACCGACCTGAAGTACGGTGCTTGTCGTAGAACCTGTGTATAATCGTTAAAAAATATTGCAGAGATCTCGCCAACGTCTCATTTTATATGGAAATATTCCCTCTATATTTGTGATGTCTCAGAAAAATTTTGTATATCCAAATTTTGGACATGTGCAACAAGTTTTAGAAAAGTAACAAAATAATGAAACCTATACCTATCTCCAGTCTCAATCGATATCATCAATATTCGTGTCTTATATCTACAGATTCTATATCAACTAAAATCTCAACACAGTTTTTAAAATAATTAAAATCTTTCTCTTTTATTTAGTAAGGATCAAAATGAAAAAAATGTATCCATTTGATGGATAGTTATTTTGAATTCTCTTTCGAATGGCATGTAAATAATCATAGTATATAGTAGTAATATCAGATAGTCTCAGTCGTGACTTTTCTCGATTAAGTATTATTACTTTCTTTTGTGTTTCTATTAATAACAATTGGAATGTGATATCTAAAGTTCATTTACCATACATTCAATTTTGAGACATATATTTGAAAATTTATGAATTTATATTTACATGTTAAACATTTATAGTGTTTTTATTCTGTTATAAAATAGGTGCCCTAGGAAAATTCAAATATTCATCGGAGTTGACTATTAATAGCCCAATGTATTATCGAGATTGTGAAATACCAAAATGTTACTATGAAACTTTAGAAATAAATGTATTTACAACGGGTTCATATGTTCTTTGGAGTGAGAGCAGTGATATACACAACACATATGGTTATATCTACAAAGATGATTTCAATCCACTCGAACCATTGGAAAATTTACTCTTAGAACATAATGGCAAATGCAACGGAGGACAGTTTAAACTCATCATTGATCTCCAGATCGGGACTAGATATGTATTAGTTGTGACAACATATCATCCAATGACAATAGGAAACTTCTCTATTTTCGTATCTGGACCAGACAACGTCAGTCTTAATTCCTTGAGTAAGTGTTTGAACTGTTTTATGAATAAAAAAGATAAATTTACTGAACACGAAAAATCTTCCTAAATACCGTTACGATTTTACATTCCTATTGTCACTCTACTTTATATTTGCAAATGTTCTTCCTTTAGTATGGTATATACAGTAACTTAAAACCAGAAAACAGATAATAGTGATTCCAAAGAGTGACCTTTGTTTATACCCCTCATACAATAAAGAAATGAAGGAAAACTAATTATTTAAATCAAATCATAGCAGTTGAAGAGGTCCGAATATACTTTCCTTGTACATCCAAAATCAGTTTCCTTTCCTTTGTTAGTCATTTCAAAAAAAAAATGTTTCTTGTTCTCTTTTGACTGCCGATGGATTGTTATTAGATTATGAGAAACAATCTACTAAGCTACTTGATTAGATAGTCTAAATTCTCTTAATTCAAATAGAATAGTTTAGTACTTCCTTTCTTAACAATCAATAAGTTAATAGTTCGTTCGAGAAGGCCCTTTTTTAGTTGCAACTGTAAATAAATGTTTGATATTTTGTACGTAGCTGTTGAATTGAGCCTTCACCAAGACTCAATTTCCAGAGTATTAGCTCTCATAGGTGGACAGCGTGGGCTAAGCGGCTTCACTAATCGTATGTGACAGAATGGACAAAAAGAGGATGAGTTGAAGGTGAATATGAACGTGAGAGCACATTATTCTTTTTTCTCATTTACGCAGATCCTCATTCACACCTATCTTCAAGATTGTGAACAGTTTTCTTTTGTCTGAAGGTTCTTGATAATGTAGTAATTGCCGAGAAATTGTACTAATTGATAGAAATTCATTCTTTCCAACATTTAGCAAAGCGAGTCTTCCTTATTTGATCATTCAATTCTTACACAATCGACATGTGTTTCCTATATAGAAACAAATATATGTCTGCAGAAATGACCAATATGGGAAAAACTTGCAAAATACTAAATGAATAGAAAACCCACATCTACTATTTTTGCTCTATTCTAAATAATATTTAGCGAATATTTTAGGTCCAACAGAGAGCAGTTGTGTTATTGGTCATCAATGTAATTTTCACGTTAAAGGTGTTGGTTTGACTCTCGATGATATTTTGCGCGATCAACTCCGACCAAGCACGACACTAAACAATCAATCATTCTCGGTTAAAATAAGCGCGGGTTTGACAATAATAATGTTGGTTGCTGGCCTAATCAACAGTATTCTTTCTTTTATAACGTTTAAAAGTAAAAACTCACAACAAGTCGGATGTGGAATGTATCTTCTAGCATCATCCATCACTTCTCTTCTTACACTCAGTATGTTCACAGTGAAATTTTGGTTTGTCGTCCTTACTCAAATCAATGTATCGACTAGTGTCTCTCTTCTTCGTGCAGGTTGTATATCTATCGAACCCATTCTCAAACTTTTTCTATACTTAGATGGTTGGCTTAATGCTTGCGTGGCTGTTGAACGAGCGATTCATGTTTTCAAAGGAATTCATTTCGACAAAGAGAAAAGCAAACGCATAGCTCGACGGATAGTTCTAGTATTACCATTCTGCATCATGAGTACTCTTATCCACGAGCTCTTGCATCGCAAACTGTTTGAATATCAAATAGAGATAGACAAGGTATATGGGAACAAAATCGAAGAAAACCGGATATATGAAAGCAAGACCAATGAAGGTACGACAAAGCGATATGCATGGTGTATAATCCGTTATTCTTCTTTTGTCCAAAACTACAATACAACAATTCTATTTTTCCATATCATCGTTCCATTTATTGCCAATTTGTTCTCTGCTTCGTTCATCGTCCTTGGAGCTGCTCGACAACGATCAGTAGTTCGAACTGGCCGAAGCTTCAGAACGCATGTTCGTGAACAGTTAAGTGAGCATAAACAATTAATAATCAGTCCTATGATTGTGCTCATTTTGTCGTTACCTCGTCTTATTACTTCATTATTGCCTGGATGTGTGAAAACGTCTGACAGTTTGTGGCTGTATCTCAGTGCTTATTTTATTTCGTTTACTCCATCGATGCTTATCTTTCTTATATTTGTCTTTCCTTCGGATTTATATATGAAAACATTTACAAAGTCGATCATTAGATGGCAACGACGACGAATTCATCATTAGTCAATTCATTTTGAATGACTTATTATCGGTAGTTATTCTGAACTTGTGGAACACATCAGTCACTAAGAAAGAGTCAAAGGCAAAAGGTTAAACGTATCAGTTTTATACCAATTATACTGCATATCGATTCCTATATAATATGGATAGAAAAGTTATGCATGTTGTTATGTTATACTTTTTTCTGATACTTTTGTAAATAAAGATCTGTAAATCTGTCTTAGTCACTTTGCTGCAAAATGAAAAATGTAGAAGATGTGAAATCATGATCTTGCTAGCAATCTTTTTTTTATTGAGAAGCTTCATTTGATAAAGTTTTGACGGTTTATCAAGCAAATTAAGTTTTCAACATGCTCTATAGTTTGCTTTATGCACTAGTCCGTTGTAAGAAAACAGTGTGAAAACTAGCTAAAAGAATCACAAATTTCGAATAAGAGTCTTTTATTTTCTCTATTCTATTCTTCTACTCTATCTATTCATACTTTATTACGTGATTTCACATAAGGCCCTCTATCATTCCAGACACTATTATATACCGTTCGATAAAGAATTTCATGGGCTGCAGAGTGAAATCTAACACCGTTACAAGAAAATGTAACTACGTAGCCTACGATCCGAAATACTCGGTACTATCTCAGCAAACCGATACGTCAATCTCGTTCATGTTTGTATCGTGCATTTAATTTCTCCTTAGCACTCTAGTTTATATATCACTCGATAGTGAATTTTACGGTCTACAAAATCATATATAAGGCAGTCAAAAGAAAACATAACTGCGTAGTATGAGGTACGAGCATATCACCGGGAAAAAAATAAAGTTGGTTTAGAGTTGCTGAAAAGTGGTTTTTCGTACTCAGCACACTCGATAACCCGGAAGATTTTCTGTTTTTGGCCCGAGGTACTTCCGAAAGTTTAGGAAAAGTTTTCAAATTAATATTATTTTTCCATGGAAAACTTTTTGCGCCATTTTGTTTCAAAATTTTTCTTAAACTTTCGGAAGTACCCCGGGCCAAAAATAGAAAACCTTCTGGGTTATTGTGTGATGAATACGAAAAATCACTTTTCAGCAACTCTAAACCAACTTTATTTTTTTTGTTCCGGTGATATGATACTTGGTGGCATCTCGGAAAGCCGGTGGGTCAACGTTGTTCATGTTTATAATAACGACTTATTTTCCTGTTAACCACGCCACCAAATATACCGTTAAATAGAGAGCTTCATGGGGTGAAGAATCATGTATAAGACAGTCAGAAGGGAAATGCAACTGGATGGTCTAATATTAGAAATACTCGCCAGAGTCTCAGCAAACCGACAGGTCAATGTGGTTTATGTGTAACTAATTTTCTCGTTAACCACTTCACATTATATACTGTTCGATAGAGAATTTCACGGGCTACAGAATTATGTATCAGAGATTTAGCATGATTTGTATATAGAAAGATGCGGAATTGAAAGGGCTATAGGATGAGGTCGACATCGAAACTTGGGGCGCTCTTTTAACTTATAGTGTCCCAGCAACTGGCCTTTAGACCCCCATGTTGCTACTGCAAACTGATTCTAACATATACTGTAGAAGACAAACTTATATAGAAATAAAGAAAGAAAACAATGCACCTGAGTCAAATATTCGTGATCGCCTGACTCACAGAAAAGGAACATCGAAACACAGCAAAAATAATAACAAGCTGAAATTACGTCAGTGCACAAAATTGCCTTCAAACTCGAAAGACGTAAGGCTTGATTCAAACTATGACCTTTTTTTTGTCCTCTGTGGTCCAGTGTTCGAATTGTATTCCATATGGGTGGAGTTCTGCCCTCGGCAAAAAATAGCTTCGTGAACGAAATAATAATAATCAACAACAGATATGTGTATCATCATCATCATCAGCCATATTAGGAACTGATTGCTGAGACGTAGAAAGTAAACAACCAACTTCATGTTCACAAAAAGGTAATTTATTAATAGGTGTTGGAGATTGATCTAGCACATTCGTTAAGCCAGCTACATTTGGAAAGCGATCTTTTATTATCGAATTTTGTGATTCATGCGTTGGGACACAAACCGTTGCTGAAGAATGTGTATCTATCAAACATTCAAAAAAATTATAATCAATTTCACAAAACATAAACAGAATATTGGTTTACGAAACTCACCATCATGTGTATGTATAATTAAATCGGTTGCAGAATCAACAATTACACTTGCTAAATAGAAAAACCAGGTGTAGACAAAACAATTTTTTAAGATTGTCTTAGTGAACGATACTTACTTTGACAAGCAGACTTCGAGCGTATGCAACGACCATCAAGTTGATCAGCTACAGTACCTAAAGGACCACAATGACGACATCACATTTTCGTTGAATAGTATATAGATTCGACTCGATCAAGATAAAATCTGGCATCTAACAGCCTGTCCACATAATACATCAATCCGTTACCTTTTCGTCGTTTTATAACTTTTGAAATATATGCCGACCAGAACCGGACGCTGCCTAGTTTTGTGAATAAAACTATGCTTCACAAAATGAGACATCGTCTCAATTCTACGTCACTCTTCGTTAAGTAGATGCGGAAAAGAGAGGAAAAGTTCCTCGGCCTGCAGAAGCACCATAACTGACTTCAAAGCTTCTTTCTTAGCTACTTAACAAAGCGACACTTAGAGCTGAACAATGTGTCATTTTGTAAAGCACAATGATGAGAAACAATCTTTTACTGTTGTCATCAGTCCAGCCAGGTTTATTTTTCTCACACCGTATGTATATTGCTTCACTTACTCTTCAATATAACATAACATCACAAAAGTCGAAAGAGCAACACTTGTGCTATAGGAAGAAAGTACGATTTTCCCGAAACATTCTCGGACTAGCAGATTGTGTAGGTCGATAGAACTGGACAAGTTCCACGAGATCTGTAGCACAGAGTGTCGGTATATTCGGAAAAGGATACGATTAAAATATGCGCTAAACATGTCCAGCCTCATGGCGACATCTTTCTACGTGAAAGTAAGTAATATTCCTATAAAAGATGTGACTTGTAGTTTCTTACATTTAAGAGAAAAATGATCAAACTAGAAGAAAAACTATCAAACTTATCTTATTTCATGCGCCGTTCTGTATTGAGGTTCTTCCATGATCACAACAACAAGGATGTCATTAAGCAACAGAGTGCTTACCATTACGTGACTAACCATATTTGTTTTCATTGTTAATGTTTGAGATAGATTATCCTTACCATCTTTGGTTTTAAATAGAAGTTCCGATTTTAACACTGACTGAAACTTTCCCTCGAAACCACTGTGGTTTGTGTGCACAAGAAGCGTTATTGAAGCCGATTAATGTAAACTCATGCACTCAATAAAAGATGTTTTGTTGAAAAAACTTATACCCGTCTGATCTCATTTACTGTAGTAATATAGTCGATTTTGAAATTCTTCTCAATTAGACATATTGTCTTTAAACTATGCTTATTTTTCAGCAGATAAACTTCATCGTTAGTTAATGAAAATTTGCATATTTATAATTAATAACATCAATTTTCTTGTGGAAAAAGGACCAAAGAGAAACCAATTTATTTCAATCTTTATTGCATACTTATAATGTAAAACGAGGCTTTTCGTTCTGTTTCAGATAGTATGGATCGTGGAGCGAACGAATATAGTGATTTATTTTATCACAGTGTTCAAGTATTAAACAATTATACTGATGATGTATCAGAAGAAAACTTCTTAGAACAATATTTTCAAGAAAACGATGTGAGTTTATTAATTCCGATTCTATCTTTAATGATAAGGCTTCTTCTACTAAACTCTCCTTCTATGATACTGTTGACAGTACATTTCAGAGATTTTTTCCGAATTAAAATTCTTTCCTAATTATTTCTGCAGATATTCTGAATTCAATGGAAACAGATTATATTTTGAATATTTTTAAAAGCTTGCTTATTAATTATCTAGGTTCCAGATCGTGATTTTATATCCACAGTTCTATTCGATTGTGTTCGTCATTCAACATTACTAAGAACAGTTATGGAAATATTTTATTCAACAGATGGAATCAACGTGAGAAGATCAGAACAAAACATGTATAAAGGTAAATATTTCTTTTCTTTATTTATTTGATCACATATAAAAACTCAGTTTGATTCTCTTGTTGTGTAGTTATATCCTATATTATCTTCTTTCAACTTGACACAGTTGGTTTGAAATTATTACGAGGATTTATCAACACCGTACAGTTACATCGAATGTATCAGGTTAAAATTTTTTATTTGGAAGAGACAATTCGTTTGTTAGTAATAGGTGTTTTTGTACTGTACTGTTCTAGTTTTTACAATTTTTATTAAATGACGATAGACTAATGGCTGTTAGAGAAGAATGTTTGAAATTATATGACAAAGAATATTTTGACGAGAAAATTTACCGTGTGATTAAAAGGTAAGAGAACATGTTCATGTCTTAAACTAAATTCGATCAGAATAAAAAGATATATGATGTACCAATAATTTGTGCCGTGCTATTAATCAAGGTAAGAGAAATAAGGGAGAAAAAAATGACAGCTTTCTGCAGCATAAAGTAGAAGTGGAAATGAGTATTCTTTCTTTTAGTCATTTACCTCATTTGAAATCTGTCCTATTGGACTTAACAGATATTGTCGAAGGCCGTTCAGCTCCTCGCCAAATTCAACCACCCACAAAAACCAAACCATTTAAAATAACCTCACCCAAACATCGGGCTGTACCCGTACCACAAATTGTAAGTGACCTTATACATCTATCAAATCTCACAACGGCTATCTTTTGTTTTTAGATTCCAAAAATGGAACGAATTAAACCGGCACCAAAAACGACTTATGAACCATCACGAGAACGTATTGAATTAGAAAAAGTTCGTGAAGAAAATCATCGTAAAGCCATAGAAAAACTGGAGCATACACGAACGTTAAAATATGGTTTTATGCAAACTGAAAAGTCTCATAAGACACACGAAAAATTATCAAAAATTGTTGAAGATCGAGAAAAAAATTTACAATTTGATATATTTCGAGCTAATCCACCACCGAAACCACAAGTAAGAAATCGACTTTTAATTTTTGAATAACTTATTCTTATTTACCATCTCTTTAGGTAAATAAAATACCCGTAAAATTGAATGTGGCATCGGTATTAAAAGAAAGTCAATTGTATCGTCGTCACGAAGATGAAGTTCGTCGTCGTTTACAAGAATATGAATTTGGTGCACGAGATGCACAAGAATTTCTTACATGGCAGACAGATATGCGTAAAAAAGATTATGATTCAGATTTATTAGAATTAGAACGAAAACGTTTAGAAGGCAAATTGAGTTATGAAGAAGCTATATTAGCCAAACAACGTTTGCAAGATGAAAATAAACGAATGGCAGATGAAATGAAAGAAAAAACACGAGAAATTATTGACGATTATGTTAAAGAAAAAGTTAAAGATGAAAAAAGGATGAAGTAAGTTTCCTTTCAGTTTTTCTTCTTTTAATTTTGATAAAATAATTGGATGAAATAATCTTATGTGACCGATTTATCATTTTAAGAAAAAACACGAAAAAAATAAATTAAGTATATCTGTGAATGATATAGCTGAATAGTATATCAATAATTTGACTACCTAAATAAAAACATCGTTTTGATTAGATGTACATATGACTTGTTTCAGACAACTCATCGAAGAAGTTATTGACGGTCGTGAAAATGCCAAATTAGCTCAACAAAAACTTCAGCAATATAAAAAAGATTTTGTCAAACAATATAAAGAAGAACTCAAAGATATGATGAAACAAGCACTCGAAGATGTACGTAAACTTTTTATCTATCTATTTTATTAGACTCAGTTTATATTCTATATATAGGCTGAAGTTGAAATGCGTCAACGTTTTGAATTAATTCAACAAATTCGTGCTATGGAATCGGTACCAGTTGATCGTTGGAAACCGGTTGATCTTACAACAATCGCTGGACATGGTGTACTAGATGAAATGTCCATAGCAGAATTGAGAGAACGTCTGGAATTGGTGAAAGATGAACGGGAAAAAGAACGAGAATTAAAACGTGATCAAATAATCAAGGAAAAACAAGATAAAGAAAAACAAATAACAGATACTGTACAATATATTGTAAAATTTAGAAATGAATTGACAACAGCGGCAGCTGTCAAGTAAGTTGTTTCTCAGTTCTAAACAAAATTCTACTACTAAACAATGCCTATTGACGGAAAAGTCTGTCCTACCGCAAAGAATCTTGAAAAATGGTCTTCTAAGATCATATAAAATCTTGTAAAATCTTTATAAGATTCAGCGTTATCGATTAGGGGGTGGTAGGGAATGGCAACTCCCCCTCCCCCGTTTGGATACAGTTACTCAAAAAATGTTGACTTTTTTTACTCAAATTTTTTAAGAAATTTAAGTTGAGAAACTGCCTTTTATGCACCTGAGTAAGTGATTTTCTCTACCTTTTGAGTAATTTATTTTTTTCTGAGTAATTCAGTTACTCAGAAAAAAATTTATGTCAAAAAATGTGTTACTCAATAAAAAGACTTTAGTTACTCAGCAGGCTCGCCATCCCCCATCAAAGCTACTATCGAAAATACTGATGAGATTTCTCAAGAAATGTCTGCAAGATTCTTGTATAAATTTTGCAAGAATCTTGACAGGAGATTTCGTAAGATATTGTATGATCGTGCGGGCCGTAATAAGATTTTATAAGATTTCATAAGATCTAAGAATTCAGCATATCCTATAGGATTATGTGTCTGTTCTTGTCCAATAGGTTTTCTCTAGATCCTCTTTTGAAAAAATATTCCGTTTTTTTCCATAATATTTTCTAGGATAGGCAGAACCTTTACGTCCTAAAAACCGTTTCTCACCATGTTCTTTATAACCCTGCAGTTATCTGTGTTCAGCTGATGAAGAAACAAAAAAATTCTAAGTTCTGTCATGAGAACGATGCTGTATATATATACGATATGTTGTAGGAAAATTCATGTGGTAAGAATGAGTCATCGTTTCTTGCAAGATCTTACAATATCTTGTAAGATCCTATGACAAGAAGTCACAAGAATGCGTAAGATCTTGTTAGATCATGCAGTAAGATCTTATCTGAAGATTTTATAAGAAAATGTCAGATCTTGTGTGAGCTTGTAAGATGAATTTCACCTGAGATATTATAGAAGAGTGAAAATGTATGATGTTTCTCTTGGTTCAACCGTGTTTATTACTCTTTATAATCAAGGAACTATGACATATAATCACGATCAGTTCGATGCGGTATCAATTAGCGTTTTTCAGCATGGGGACCTTTTATTAGATCACGAATAATTGAATCATCTAAATATTACCTTTACCGTAATCAGCACTTACGTTAGTCTAGTTTAAGGTTAATATAAAACGATTTTCTAAAACTGTTAAATTGTTTGTTTTTGTTTTAGAAAACAGCGTCAGAGTACAAGCGCACAACCGGCTGATTTCACTAACAAACCTGAAATTCAACAATTGAAAAATGAATTGGAAACAAAACGATCTAAGAGGCTAGAACATCACAAACAACAACAAAATTTACAACGAAAAAGTTCATCTGCACTCACCACGAGCTCGTTAGGACCATTAAACGTAAGAACACTATTTCATAATAGGATTTTCCGCGGCCACCTATCTCTAACTGAACTAATGTTCCTTTTTTCGGTGAAACTCCGACATACACTGTAAGTATTAAAAGAAGGTGTAAGCTTATTAGTAGAAATAATCCAAACTTCCCCTACCACAAGATCTTATAAAATCTTGTGAAATCCTTTCAAGCTTCTTACAAGAGCATATAAGATCTTATAACAAAAAATCGTATGATCTTGCTATAAGAAATAAATAAATATAAGACACGTCTCTCGAGGACAAGATTTTACAAGATCTTGCAAGGTTATACGCTTTCTTGTTATAAGATCTTGCAAGACCTTATCACTTCTTATCAAGTTGATCTTGTAAGATCATACAGTAAGATCTTGTAGCAAGATTTTATAAGAAAACGGCAGATCTTGTGTGATCTTGTAAGATCTGGATTGATTCGTTGGCATTATGAAAGCGAAGTTATTACTAACAACAGACAGATGTAGTTTTGTTGGGGATATCTCATTTTATTTACTTTATACAACAAATATGTACCAAGTGTCATTTATAATGATAAATAACAAATTAGACCACTGGAGGAGAAAGGTTTGTATTGCTTGGATATCATTACTAAATCTAGAATTTTCAATGATAATCTCATCAGGTGTGCACCCTTGATATGACAATCAAGAGTACTTACCAGTGCATAAATATTTGACTTTGTGTGCTTCAAAATTGAGTAATAGCTTCCAATTTTTTTGAATCGATAACGATCAATCCGGATACACAGTCTGGAAGTTGATGACTTTTAAGTTTTACAGATGTCGGAATTTCATATCTGAACGAAAAGTCTAATAGGTTTTATTATAATAGAGATCAAGGACAGCCTAATTCCCTCATCTTAAGCGACTTATTAGTGTTAGTTCTATTAGTTAGAGAAGTGCTATATTTTTAGCTAATTGAAAATTTTCTTTCAGAAATCCAATACGGAATGGAATCGTTTTATACAATTAGAAAAATCGTATGATAAAATGGGCAGAAAAATAGCACCATCATTAATAACATGACACTCTTCTTGTTTGATTTTATCCTTGGCTTATGCTAAAAGTGACAAACGACCAAATAGTTTGTTTCAATGTCAGAATGTGTCGAAATACACAAAAGACTACTGTTCTCACGAGAGAAAGAAAATACTGGCTTTGTAGCGTCGTTGTTACTTTTGTTCAGATAATATGTTTCAAGTTCACATTCAAACAGCGTGATATAAGTAGAAGAAAGATGATAGTCAACGATGTACATGGGTTTTTTATTCTTTCTATCGATTAACAGACTCAATATGTACAAATTTGCCAAAGTTTAATAAATTTACTTGTTAAATTTACTATAGCTGATCAATTTTATGCTTTTGACTTTCAAGAAATATTAACATTTTTTCATAGCACACATGTTTTGTGCTTCTTTGAAATTATCCGATGATACGAAGATTGTGATTCTTCGGTAGAGTAGTAATCGTGTGACTGGAAAACTCATCGTAAGCCTTTTTCTGTTGCTCTCTTCGTCATTCCCCGACTTTATGTCTTGTGTGCAATTCGTCTCTTGCCTTGGAACCGATATCTTATCCTGTTGTCTCTATGTATTATTCACCAAGGACATTCACAGTAAAATGGTAAAAGAATAGTATTTTCGTTCCTTTCAAAATGCAACAAAGAACAAAAAACTAGAAATTCTACATCTACTTTTATTTAGGGATGAATCAAGCCTTGGGATCTGACCTCAAACATCGCTTATTTTCAACATTCAAAAACCTAAAGTACTGCCGAGCTTCTACACCAACCTTAACCAGTTTTTTCTGTTCTATCTGTAATTAGTACTAGAACTTACAAGACTGGCATCTATTTATTGAATTTTATCAGTTCTAGCAGTAGTTTCAGATCGAACAGAAATAACTAGTTAAGACTAATGCAGAAGCTCGGTAGAGCGTCAGAGTTTTGAATGTCGAAAACAAGCATTATTTGAGGTCAAGTCCTAAGGCTTGATATATCTCTACTTTTATTTTCAATCAGCAAAAAATAGGGTCGTGTACAAAAGGAAATTATCCATTCCTGTCACTTAAGTGATGGAGTATGTGATATCATCTTCTGTGTGTCTTCGAGAGATCCGATTTTCATCTAGCCGCTTTACGACTTTACGAAAGTAAACGTTCTAGCGCGACTGAACATTAGTTTCGAACCATGTCAGCAATGGCGGAGCCAGGGGTGGGCCAGATAGGGCTGAGCCCTACCTACGGAGCTTTGAGCCCTATCTGGTGAGATTTTGGAAAAATACATTTTATTATACAAATATGTTTTGGTTTTATAGCCAGGGGTGGGCCAGATAGGTCTGAGCCCTACCTAGCCCAAAATCCTGGCTCCGCCACTGCATGTCAGGAAGACGAGATACTCTTAAACCCATACAATTTTCGAAATAATTATTAGTAAAATTACCATCATATGACCTAACTATACGCTTCGAACGTTTATCTAATTTCTCCTGTAGATGATATTTGGATTTGAAAATGTACTGAATAGATTGAATACGAAGGTGTTTCCATCATTTCTGCTGAATGTCTTTGGTGAATAATCCATGCAGACAAAAAGATAAACTGTCGATTCTAAGGCAGGAGACAAATTGTGGACGTCAGATGAAAAATTTCGCACCGAATTGTCGTATACCGGCGAAAAAAATGGCGTTATATATCCACTTTGTTTTACTGATTATTAAAATTTATAATCCAGCTATGATCCTGCTCTTTATACTCGAATAATCCTTCTGTTCAAACTTAATCTTTGTTGACAGGGTTTCAGATCAACTCTTTTGATAATAGATGTATGACGTCTCATTATGATCTTCAGTTAGTTTCAGATATTTACTAGTATGCTCAAATTGAAGAAAAAGTTTTTCAAGAACAATAAAGTTCTAAAATCACCAGGTGAATATCAATTTCAAACAGACTCAAGTTATATTAACTGTATAGCTGCCTCTATTTAGTTAAAACAAATGGAGATAGCGAAAACATCTACTTGGAACCAGAATATGATGTTAGTACACAAATTGTACCATTTTTCGATATATTAGCTGAAGAACTCGTATTATTAGCGAGAAAATCGGTATGCTAAAAGCATTTATCCTAATGACTGATGTTTATCATATTTCTTTTTCTAGTCTCACCACATTCGATTGGCAAAGTTGCACGATGATGTTTTATTTCTAAAAACATTAGTCATGCGAAAATTTAATCAAATGACTAAACGATTAGTTGAGAGTGATAATAGAATAAAAACAATTAAACAAAAATGGGATGAAAAAAGTTCCACATCACAATCATCCAATAAAAAACAGCAGCCATACAAAAGCAATAGCTCTTCTGTTAATGGCGATGTGAGAGAACGTAAATATTCAATACAGATTTTTGATGATTAACAAACAATTTTATTAACAATTAGTATAGTGGTGTGTTTAGATTTACAGATGTGTGCTTTAATAACTTACAGAGTGGCGCTGAATACAACTACACTAAGACGAACTGGTAGTTGGCTAAGATCTCACAAGATGTGCTAATATCATGCAGTAGATATAAGTCTTGGCTGATTATTTGATACTTATTTGCGTCTTTGTTTTAGTTAAATGTCACACAAGACTCAACTGAGATATCACGTCATAATACATCCAATGGTGCTGCCGAAGAAGTGTTATCCTCCTCTTTTCTATGCTGTAATCGAAGTTTTCTTTCCTCTTCATCGTGTTGTACATCCACACCGGAAACATTTCGTCGTCGTCTCGCTGAAAGTTCTGTATCTACTATTCACCATTCCTCATTGATTCAAGAACATTTTGTCTCTATTCGAGAGCAATTATGTCTTTCATGTTCATCATGTACATGCTATGATGTTTTACGAAATAAAATTGAATTAGAATATTTGACATTGAGCTCAAAGACGGATCAATTCAAATGTGACAATGAACTTTTACAACGTTTACTAGCCGAATGTAAATATTCGTATGAACAACAATATTTGTTATTTAGTCAAAATGAACAGTATCTCATTGAATTTGAGCAAACAATTCGATTACAAACCGATTTAATTCAAGTTTATGAACATTTAGTTGATCTACTAGAGGCGAGTAAACGAAGTCAGAAATGTGAAACAATAGCTGGAGCAACAACAATAGGAGGGAAAAATGAAATGTCGATACACGTCGATGAAAATGGAATACATCATCAACATATTTATCAAAAAATAAATGATTTATCAACAGTTAATAATGATGTGTAAGTGTGCGCAACGTTTTCTTTCATTTGTATGCAAGCGACACTCTCCATTGCATGACTGCGATGCTTCTTTTTTTTTTCCATGAAGAACATCCTTCTTATATCAGCGGTGTTTTCTTCACATTACAGAATGATGCTGTAGCCTATAGGATTGAATCTATCAGTGTCTCGGAAGGCCAAAATGCTCTAGGTTTGATTTTCGAGATGCATTAAATATATTGAGAATTCTTGGTAGTAAATTTCTTGTTTGTTTGTATTTGACTATGGGCTACGTACAATGGAGTCCTGCAGGCTAACCTGAATTTAACCTATAGATTAGGACAGGTTTAGGTTGCTGAAGTTGTAGGTTAGGTTAGGATACGTTTAGGTTATGGGAAATTTTTGGTAATTCTTTAGTTTTGAATGAATAGAAACAGTAGGTTGTAAAAATGGAGGATTAATTTTCCACACCTGAGTACATGGCAATTCCACCCCTGGGCATACCAGCTAGTAGTACAACGAGTGAAAGGATTTCCAGTGCAAGCGAAAGAATTTTAGAAGAAAGAAGGCAAAATTTAAACAGCGACGTAGTTGATAATATGTTATTTTTACGAAATTTTAGAAAAATGTAGTTTTTTATTGTTAAAGAGAAATAAATAGACAAGTATTTGAACAAGTGAAAAAATATGTATAAGTTAAAGATATAAAAGCTTTATCGGACAAAAATTTCTGGATTAGGATAGATTAGATTAGGCTCATGGTGTTGAAGTTATAGATTAGGTTAGGTTTAGATTGGATGAACGTTAATAGGTTAGGGTATGGGCTACAAAAAACTCTTAACTTGTAGGACTCTAATATGCAGATATACATATGACAGGAACTATTTATTGTCGATTAGATAAATCAACGTTGCTTTAGGCTAATTATACAAGAGCATCAGCTGCGTCGACTACTTCACGAGAGTTATATAAAACATTTAGTTACTGGTCCAGATAAAAAGTGTTTAGAGGGCAGTAATTCACAATTATTAGAGACATTTAAACAATTACTGATCGTTTTCGAAGAAAGTACAATACACTGATTCTCGCGTTTGAATGAAGTTACATTCGTTTCTGTCGTTTTTTGAGACGCGTCTAGCAATTCTTGCGAGTTATATATATTCTCAGTCAAAAATAGGTACTTATTTCGGTTTAAAAACATTTCCAAGAATTTCTGAGACTGTCATTGGATTCCTAGCAAAAAGTTGCTTCGGGAGACTTAGCCTTTAACTATTACGGGGACTTTGGGTTTTTTCTATATCAATTTCGTTTAGTGCGACTATACCATCAATGTAACGCGAGACTGGCTCAAGAAGCGCGAAACAACGCAAGTTTAGTTTCAAAGTATCGCGTGAAACTCTGTTTACGAAAAATTTATCGCATTTAACGCAACCTACGATTACCTCAAACCCGATGCTTGCGCTTTTTTTTAAATGAATTTCTCGCGGTAATTTTTCGTAAACAGAGTTTCGCACAATGTTTTAAGCTAATCTCGCGTTAAAACGAATTTTTAAAAGATATAGGTGACTGACTGGGTGGGGAGGGGTTCGACAATTCGAGATCGTAGAGAATCCAAGAAAAATTTTCAGGATTCACTTGCCGGAAAAACCTCCTCCCGAAAAATTCGCATTTTTCAAGAAAGAAATCCGATTGTCCACAATTATGATTATGCCTGTATGACATAGTGTGTTTTAATATCAGATTAATCGATGTTGGTGTTTATGTCTATTCTGAGGATATGCAAGGATATTGTTTTTCTTCACCTGCACCCATCCCTTAGATACAGAGCGGTTTTCACTTATTCAATCTACATTCGCACATTTATTCAACTGTATGGACAATCTAATGGTTCCTACAGATTGAAGACCCCATTATTTACTACTACGAATTTTCTTTTGTAAATGTTGAATTTTCACCATCTTCTTTTTTTTATGCTAATGTCGATTTAATATAGGATGTTTCTTTTTTAGTGAAATTTATCATGCTCACTCAACAATATCACAATTATCTGGTGAATGTCGTCGATGTTTACAAGTTGTTTCAACGCGTCCTCAATTATTTTCTTATTCACATGAACAATTTAATCCACCACCAACTACATCGAACTATGTTGATATTACCGATTTAGAAATTGCCGTTTTGCTCGTTGATCTAATGACATTGAAACAAGAAAATTGTGAATTAAGATGGAATTGTGATATATTGTATCGTGAAAAAAAATTATTTAAAGAAAAAATACATTTTCTAGAAGTAAATACGAAAGAAGACGAAGTCGAATTAATTTTAAATAATAGTTCACATACGAATATAGATGATCCAATATCACTTCAAGATTATCAAACATTAATTACTAGAGAAAAAACATTACGTGCCTATGTCTATCGTTTATATCAACTTTTACAAACAACTACAAAACAACTAAAACAACGTCAAGAACAACAAAATGTTTTAATGATTCAATTTAAATTAAGAAATAAAGAATTAATTGAACAAATTCAACAAATAGAGGAAAAATATCAGCAAAAATTAGCTCAATTACACATGAAATTTCAAAATATGAAAAAAGCGTACAATGAACAAGTAAGTGATCGATAATAAGAAATTAATCTGTTAGATATATGAACAATTTTATGAAAATTTCTTATTACCTACTTTAGTAAGATACTTCTCTTAACTGTTTTAAATATCTCGTGATGAGAATCACAAAACAAGGAGAATAAACTAATACATTTTTAAAGATATCGCTTTTTATTTTTAGCTTTCAAAATTGTATCGATCATCAACATCATCAAATCAAGTTGATCATCAATCACAATCCTCTCCATCACATCGTCGTATCCAAACAACTATTTAAATTTTTCTTTTTTTTATTGTCACATTTTTTTTTGTAGATCAATTTTTAAATAAATCGATGATATTGTGTGTTCATCTTGAGTCACTTTCAGATGTTTCAGACATTTGTGATTTATTATCGATGGTAACTTTTTCATATTGTCGATAATCATTCATTAAATCTTTAATTCTTTGTTCAGCTTCTTGAAAATCCATTTCTTCCATACCTTCGCCAATAAACCAATGAATATAGGCTCGACGATTTAACAATTTCAAAAATGCGCCTAAAAAATGTTCAAATTCTTTAACGATAACTGTATTATTTCCAATACATGTTACGGATTTTGATAAACCACGTGGCGATATATCACAATGAGCAACTTTACACTAAAAAAGAAAAA
The DNA here is from genome assembly GCA_905250885.1 of Didymodactylos carnosus. NCBI lineage: Eukaryota > Metazoa > Rotifera > Eurotatoria > Philodinida > Philodinidae > Didymodactylos > Didymodactylos carnosus. Next base: position 3,920 of record CAJNOQ010002289.1, on the reverse strand, counting down.
AATATATATATTAAAATAATTACAGAACGAATGTCTAATGTTGTAAACTTTAAATTGATCAATTTGAATTTATTATAAATAAAGTTTTCTTAAATTCTTATAGAAAAATCTATTATTATTATATACTTATTAAAGAGTGTTTAGTAATAAGATCGACATGCCCCTGTGTTAAAATGGTACTATGATCGATTAGTACTATTATATATTTATCTTAATTATGTTGATCAGCATCTATTGATGAAAGAATCTGACATTGATTATCGAGCGCATTTCATGAATCTCAATAGAATGGTAAAGAGACAGTTTCAAATTAGTAATTGCCGTCACTAATAGTAAAAGATATTCTGTTTCTTTTCCCTCTTCAAAATTTACTCTTAAAACTTATATGTTCAATTTATCTAATGTCAATTTCTATATTCTGATAAAAATAAATTATATAGATCGAAAATTCTTAATAAAATAAGAAAAATGATCAAGTCTGCTGCATTACTAATTCGTTTTATTCTTAAAATTATTTCCATTAACAGAAATAAGATAATTAGAGAAAATGTTGCAAATAATATTTAGAAACTATTCAAGAATCATCCATTTCTCGCATTATCTCAGTACAAAAAATTGTTTCTACCGTATGGTTATGTTTAAGTCGTAGTCAAATAATTATTTCTTACATTATTAGGTATCCATTCAATGAAATGTTGTCCTTGTTTCATTTGAGCCATTAAATCATGTAACAATTTCAATGACAATGTTCGTCCTCGAAATATCCCAGTGGCTGTAAAATATTTACCTTGGCGTGGATCTACAGCTAACATCTGATTTTTTGGATCAAACATTTGTTGAACTAATAATTGTTCTGTGAATGCTTCATAAGGTTGAACACTTCTTGCTTTCAAAGGTGAAAAGGATGTTGTAAGAAAATGAAGAGTGGGAAAAGGAATCATGTTTACAGCTAATTTACGCAAATCCATATTTAATTGACCAGGAAAACGAAAACATGTTGTAATGCCGGATATAACCATAGCCATAATATGATTAATATCTTCCATTGTATTTGATTGAAGACGAAGAGTTTTAGTACAAATATCGAATAGAGCAGAATTATCAAAACAAAATGTTTCATCTGTATTTTCAATTAAATGTGTCATTGTTAAAACAGCATTATATGGTTCAACAACAACTTGTGACATTGATAATGATGGAAATATTGAATATGATTTAATTATTCTATCGGAATATTCTGTTCTTACATTATCGATTAACGATGATCCTAATCCACCACCTGATCCACCACTAACACTATGTAAAAATTGAAATCCTTGAATTAAATCACATTCTTCTGCTACTTTTCGTAAAACATCCATTAATGATGGTAACAATTCAGCACCTATTTCAAAAATATTTATGTTTTGATTATGGAGATTATTTGTAACAACTTACCTTCTGTAAAATAACCTTTCGCATAATTATTACTTGCGCCTGTTGTACCATGAACGAGTAATTCCGGATTATAAATTTGACCAAATGGACTACGACGTAATGTATCGATTGAACCTGCTTCTAAATCGGTAGCAATAACACGAGGTACATATCGACCACCTTAAGAAGAAACATAGCGGATTCTTAAAAACTATTTTTCATAACTAATTCAAAATAATTGAAACTAATACGGGTAAGGATCATACCCATTGCTTCAGTAAAATAGACATTTATTCGTTCCAATTGTAAATCACTCTCGCCATGAAATAAGCCGTTTGGTGCTATACCATGTTCATCACATGCCACTTCCCAAAATTTGCGACCAATTGAATTTCCTGCTTGTCCCACTTGAATCGTGATGATTTCACGCATAATTTATAGTTTGAACACACAAAACACGTTTAAACATAGATGAAAAAAATATGAACACCTGGTTTAGTTCCTAAAAAACAAAATAAATATTTGCAAATTGAAGAACGAAAATGAACGCCATAGTAACGGATCAAAACAAAAATTATTCCAAAGGTTTTTGTTGTATCAGTCTAAAAGCAAATCTGACAATGATGCCAAGTTGATGCGAAATGAATACGAGTAAGGTTTTCAAACTGATACGAAACGTGACGAAGCATCTTCTTATCTTTGTTTTGCTATCTATTACCATTGGAGAAAGTTCTTAAAAACTCCGTTTTCTTGACGGTTGTTCCAGAAGAAATTTGTGTTCTCACTTTTTTCTTTATCTCAGATTCTATCGATCACTCAGGGATAGGACTTTTTTAAAAGATACAGCTGGAAGTTCTCTGCAAAAATCTTCTAAAAGTGTTTCTGTACCAGAGGTGGGACTGGTTTGAGTTTTTGGGAAATCGGTCCGGTTCGGTTCGGTTTGAGGAAGTTTCGGTTCGATTCGGTTCGGTTACCAAAAAACACGAACTGATCCCATCTCTGCTGGTTATATGTTTTCAAAATGAATATTTTTTTATTGTTTGGTAGTGGAAAGCTTGAGGTTTAAGCTTTATTTGCACCTGTATAGGGCATTTTTTGGCGTGGTTCACGGATAGACCATGGCCTTCAAACTCTTAAGCGTCCACTTCCAGAAAAATGGTTCGGCTATCTATGGTATAGTCGAGAGTAACTCATGCAATAGGCCCATCGTTACTGTCCATCCTAAAAGTAGCTTAAAACAATAACTCTTTAAAAAGTTAGATTTGTGATGTTTATATTTCGAACTAGAAAGTAAAATAAAAATTACTGTTTGAAGCATAAGTAATCAAAGGAAGATACCACAGCCAAAAGTATGTGCAAGAATAAGCATCGTACGTATACAACCATCTGAGCAAAATGCCGAAATTTTGCTCAGATGAGGACTTTTGCACAATTCTCTTTTTATTTAAATAAGTTATTGCGATTCTATCAGATCTCCATATTGGCTAGACTACGCTGAAAATGTTTTGAGCTTATGCACTCGAACTGGATTGAACTCAAACTTTCAAGACTAGGACTGGTCTGTACCCGAATAAAAGTTTTGGCTGCAATAACCAGGAAAAACTATGTTGTTTTGTATTATGAACTAGGCTGAACTACTTTTTTAGAGTCCATGAACTGAAAAATCTGTTTTCATGGACTCTATAATGGATAGAATATAGAAAGTGACTTGTTTTACAAACTGATTTTTTTTCGTCCGATAGCGCAGAGCATAAGCAGTCCGATAGTGGAGTATGGTCAGAATTTGTGGCAAAGTCAGAAACTATACTTATAGTCTCCGATTCTCTCTCCTGTACTGCGCGCAAAAAGGTATCAAAACTAGAAAAGAAGTGTATTTGTTTTAAAATGTTTAAGTAGGGATTTACAAATAATCATTTCGGCGGCATTACTAATATTACTGTGAATGATATTGTTTTTAAAAAGGCCTAGCAAAAATATAAATATTTACTGGCAAAAAATGCATAAACAAACAGGCATCGGATATTTTTTGTTCTTATAGAACAGTTGTTTTCCTGCGATAACAGGTCTCTTTTTTATTTTTGAAAGTGAAATGAGAACATTTCTGAAGAGAAAGAATACACACGGAAATCAAGAACTAAAGTGAGGAGTGTTTTGAATGATAAGGACAAAGAGTTTTACGTTTTATTCTAACTTTAATTACATATAAAAAAAAGTAAGATTCGGTTCGGTTTGGTTGCAGAAAAACACGAACCGTTATCACCTTTATTCTGCACAGAGTATGCCGAAAATTTTATAAAAGCCGTGAAAGACGTCATAATGTCGAATTTCGTAAATTAAACAACGACTTTATTTGCTAAGTTTTTAAAACTAACAAACTAAGCTACTATCCATTTCAAAAAAGAAGAAGCACGGCCATTTCTTTGATAACTTTTTCTAAGAAGCAGCTAAAAAGGTGCGGTTTTCAGTATCGGAAAGCGAAATGTTGGGGTAATATGAAAAACTAA